>WBMY01031618.1:140128-176979 GCA_013397315.1 Donacobius atricapilla
AAAAAAAAAAAAAAAAAAGACAAACTAAACAAAATACACCCCTAAAAATACAAACTAAGCCAAAAAAACCCAACCAAAGAAAAACCTAACACTGACTGAGGGAAGAAAATGAAGGAAAATGATTTGCATTTTGTTTCCTGCTCTTGCCTGATGACCTCAGCCTTCATGGCTAGGACCAATGAGGACCAAAGACAACAGTCAGAATTGAGAGCCAGCATCAGCCCTGGTGAGCTTAGTACTGATCAAACAAGATGGTTTAGGACTGATTCTATGAGAGTCTAATGATGGATGGTCTTTAAAAACAAATCACTGCTCATGTGTACCCTAAATGAACATCAATCTAGTAAAGCACTGTTTTAACTTTTTCAGTCAGTCTTCCAGGCACCCCTATCAAGGCAATCCCTAATTCTTTATGTATATATACAGAGATGCACAAACATCATATATATGAATATATATATAAACATAAATACATACATACATTCAGTTACAAGGCGCACCACATATTTAAGTCCTGAAAACACTCCACACTTCTGTCACAGTGTTGTTATTTGCGCAGAAACCTTCTAAGGATACAGCTACAGATATATTCATGTTTGTTTTGTTTCCCGCTGGTATGCTGGTTTATGAAATGCAGATGACTATTTATTCAGACTGAGCTGAAATATGAATATCTTCTAGTGACCAATTGTGCAGGTGTTTAATATGGCTAGCCATGACTTGACATTTAGGGATTTTATATTGACATTAAATTTTAAACCAGATGAAATAAGGATGTTATAAGGTGTTACAGATGATGTAAAGAGAATCTTAACTCAAAGGAAAAACTTATGGACATATTCATTATTTCTTTTTTCTCTTCCACTCATTTCTAAATAGTCAAGGGATAAGACATTTTACCCCATATTTGATAAGCCTTATTTCTAAATTAACCTATTTAACATAGTCCAGTGAGGATACACATGAGTACTTTAATAGTGGAACTGAGTTTCAGAATGTCATAATTCAGGAATGTTATGAGGAGACCAATGATGCTGGTTACTGAAGAATGTTTCAAATAAAATTAAAAAAAAACACTAATTAACCAAGTTTTCACTCTGTATCCTTTGCATAGAATACATGCTTCAGGAACAAATATTGACAAAAAAATCTGGAAAGAATACAACTTATCATTAAGAGCTGATTGGAGAAAAAAAATTAAGAGGAGTAGGGTAAAACTGAAGACATGAAAAATGTTCAAACATTTCCTGAAAAAAATAATATACAAATATGTAGAAAACAATATAACAATGCATGAAGGCCTTACATATAACATGCTAAATTAATCTGTTAGTTCTCTTAAATTAAGCATTGCCTGAAAAACCCAAATTTTTATCAGTGAACCATAGTAGGTCTAGAGCATAAAACTGTCAGTTGTCAAAGCCTGAACTTAGAGAATTAATGCTAGTTTCTGAAAATACCTTTTTTTTCAGCACCAGATAAACTCTTCTGGATTATTTACTCCACTCATAACCAAAGAAGCACTCAGGGTTCAGTCTTGAGCGTTGTTGGACCATTTAATTCTACATATATATTTATATGGAGATACGGTATTATAAGAGCATTTTTCATTCTGTACATCTTCATCCTTAATCAGATATAGTTATTTTGTTTATTGGTCTATCACAGCAGCTTCAAATGTAAAACTCTATGTTAAATCACTAGTAACAATTAAATGTATTCAAACTTTGAGTTGTACATTCCTGCTTTTGCTTGGGCCTTTGTTGGGGAAAATGGCAAACAACAAAATTTCTTGTATCTCCTTCTGTTGGGGACTGAAATGAAGAGAAAGGAAAAAAGGTACTACAATAAATTTAAAATCACTTTTATTGTTAACACAAAACCCTTCAGTTATGAAGCTCTAGAGTTAAAAATTACAGAAAAGCACTGAACATAGTACGTGGAATAGGATGACCATAAATTAGCTTTCTGGTGCAGTTGCAAAGAAGACAAATAAAATCCTATAATATTTTAATCAAATATAATCCAAATAATATCAGGATAAATATTTTCCTCAGAGAGCAAGAATCACTAAGTGCAGGAGGTCTTAGAGAGTTTTATTTAGAATACCAAGTCCAACTGTGGATATGCATGTGCATCAAAGACAAGTATGGAAAATGGAAATATTATCCTGTAAATGAAAACCAGAAGAACAGGACTGTTTTCTCCTGGAGAAACAAAAGGGGTCTGGGAAGAATTGCTACACAGAAATATGACAGAAATAGGTCTAAGCTCAGAAGGAGTACGTAACCTTTAACCTAGAAAGGCAGGAGTAAATGACATGCAGAAAGCTGAGTGCCCTTTCGAACTTGCTAAGTTTAAGAAGTGAGCTATATGACATTGCTGGAAAACTAAAATCTAAAGATCACCTCCACTTCATATGCACTAATAATCCCTATTCTGAACTGCCAGAGAGATAGAGTGGAATATTAATATTAAAAGAAATAAAAATCATAAGCTGTCTTCTGTAAGTAGCGTGCAAAGGCTTAGAAAGACTGACTAACTTAAGATTATAGAGGAATTAAATCTATTTTGATCACAGAAGACCACATATTAAATATTTGCTTAATATTTAATGACTGAGAACTTTCCTGACCTTTACATCAAAATGTCTGCTAAGCAGTCCCAGCGGTACCCAAAAGATACATAATTCTGCTGAACAGCTTTTCAGCCACTCCTTGCAGGTTAGGGGTAAGAAAATTTGGTATATTTCTTTCACTCAGTATAATAATACCTATGTGCTGATTTCAAATATATATTGTTAAAAGAAAGAAAAAAGAGGAATCAGCACCTGAATAACCTTAAATATTTTTTTGCCCCTTTTCTCTTTTTTGACATGCAGTGATGTCAAAGCACAATAAATTAGCATAGATCTATATGTGCTTTTATAAGACAAACCTAAGAAAGTGTAAAACATTCCAGTTCTTGTAGCAGTGTGGCTTATGTCTATTTCAATATGTTCTGTGTATTTCCTAATGGTTTACTCCATGTACCCCCACAGTTACTGGTTCTTTGGTTGTACCCTGTCGTCCTCTCCCTAAAAATGTATCCTTTCCCTTACCTGGAGACATGCCTGTCACTTCCGACGCCCTACCCAGCTTCTAGAAAGCTCCCTGAGAGGCATCGAGTGATAGGCTGTAGCCAGGGGAACCCCCCTGCCTTCCAGGGAGATTGGTCCCTGAGGATGCTCCTCAGCCCTTGGACCACTCCCTAATTGTCCCTGATTGGTGTACCCTCTGTCCCATCCTCTTCCCTCAGCCCTCAGACCACTCCCCAATTGTCCCTGATTGGTGTCCCCTCTGTCCCATCTTCTTCCCCCACCCCCGCATAAAACCAAGTGTTCAGCCTTTGCCCAGGGCTCTGCTGAGGCAGATACCCCGAGGTGGGGAGGCTCTGTGTGAGCTCCAATAAACTCATGTGGAAATCCCCGTCAGAGTCCTCCTTGAACCTCGCCATTGTCGCTCTCACACTCACGCTTCTACTGCCCTATTACTGGGTCTGCTGAACAACCCATGGGATCGGCTTAGTGTGCCCAGCAGGCAGAGCCGTACCCGCTCACTACCTGCCGTGCCAGGGTTAGCCCGGGCTAGCAGAGCAGATGCTCAGAAGGGGCACAGCGACAGCAGTGGTGCCTACTGTGGTCAGTCCAGATACCAGCGGACCCCATGGAAAGAATGACTGGATCTGAGTGGACTCTATTCCCAGATCTGCAGCTAGTCCTTGGACATCACACTACTACTGGTTGAAACAGCTCTCCTTGGAGAGTGCGCTGCCGGTAGCTGAGGAGGGCAGCTTCTTGAGGCATCACGAGGAGTCCTCCTCGGGTGAGGATTTACCACCTACTGAGGTTACCCACATGCCGGAGACCAGTGAGTGTTTCCACTTCCCTTCGGGAACTGACACACGGAGTCCCTACCCCGGACTGAAGCTTCACATTTCACCTGGAGCTCCTGCTGGAGCACAGCTCTCCCTGAGAGCTTAGGAAGGCTGCACAGCCCCCAGGGTGGAGTTTTTGCTCCCCCTTAGAATTTTTCTTTACTCCGGCCACAATTCTTTTCTTTCTCTCTTCTCACTTGTTGGGTGGATCAGTAGGCTCTGAGGGATTCAGTTTTCTACTTCAGTTCCATTTTTATCCTGATCCTTTTAAGTTTAAACTACACGCCTAGGGTGTGGATCTTGGGTTCCCCCTCGGTTTTAGGTGTGCTTGGTGTTTTCTTTTAGGTTTCTTTTCTGTCCCTCTCAGTGGGTGGTAGTGCTGTTGTTTAGATAAAATGGGTGCTAGACTATCAACAGCACAAAAAGGAGTTTATTATCAGTTGGTTGCAGTTTTAAGAGTTAAAAATGTTCCTTTTTCAAAGGGACAGTTAAGCCAGTTTGTCCGCTGGCTTTTCCTTCATTTCCCAAACATTTCTCCTGATTCAGTGCACAGCCTCTCCTTTTGGGACACCGTGGGGAAAAAATCCATCGAATTAGGTAAATCAGGAGACTTATCATCATCTAAATTGACTTATTGGGCTTTGCAGCTTCATTCTGCTGTTATTCATCAGAAGGGAATGCCGAAAAAGCTGAGTTGTGGGCAACCATCCCCAGTTTTCCCTCCCCCCAGTCCCAAACCCTTTGCCCTTAAAATGGGCATTCTAAAGGGAGTGGCTGGACGACCTGTCCCAGCCAACCCTGGCTTCCCACAGGTGCCCAAGACTGCCCTCCCAACCAGTCTTCACCGGACTGCTCAAGATTTCTTGGATAGCCCTGCCCAGGCTATTCAGGGATCCTCCCTGCCTCAATCTATCCCAGTTAATAAGCCCAGAGTTAGGTTCAGCATTGCCACGCCTGGGTTTCCTCAAAATGGCCTCCCTCCCTCAAGGACTCAACATGTCGGACAACACATGGCACAGTTGTCCTCCTGGTCCAACCTTTCTCTTTCCCACAACTCCTCTCACCACCCCAACCACCCTTTCCATTCCCCAACCCCACCCACCCTTTCCACCTCTTTCGATGATGCCTTCCTTTCCCTACCCCCTTCTCACACCGCCTCCACCCACACCCCTTGGGTGACGTTGACCCTTACATCATCCCGGTCCTAGGCCACACCACCATCCAGTCAGCAGCCATGTCCAGCTTCCTGTTCCCACGGCCCCACATCCGGTTCCCATGCTTCAGATCTGGAAACTGAGGACGAGGATACCAGAAGTCCTGACCAAGCCCACATCCCAGCCATTGCCCCTGTGATCTCCCACAGGTCATGCCAAGGAGGACAAACCCATATCATCTGGGAGCCCTCTTCTCAGGCCATTATAAAGGATCTCTGTAAGGTACACAAGGAGTACAGATAAGAAAGTCCATACTTCCATGGATTATTGAATGCCAACCTTGACAGGACAGTGGCAGTTCCATTTGATATTAAACAGTTCTTTTCATGCCTCATATCTTCAACGGAGTACAAGCTCTGGGAGGGGGCATGGAAACAGTTGTTACAGAAAGCCCTTCCTGAGCTTTTACAAGATCCTGCCATCGCAGTTGATGCAAATGGTCTCACTATTATCATGGAGCATCTCTGCGGGGAGGGACAATGGGCTTTAGCACCAACCCAGGCTGCCAACCTCCCCCTCTCAGTACTTCAGATTATTAAAAGCACGGCTGAGAAGGCATTTTTTGGGCTGCAGCCAGATGAGCCCATGCTGGCCTATGCCAAAATCCAGCAAGGGCCAACGGAACCTTTTGTTAATTTTGTCGATAGGCTAACCAGAGCTATCGAACTTCAGGTGAAAAAGGAGTATGCGTAGGAAGAGGTTCTAGAGAAGATGGCGTTCATGAACGCCAACAAGCAGTGCCAGACTATCTTTAGCTTACCTCTAGACCCCCCCACCTACCCTACAAGATATGTTGCAGGTTTGTGAGCGCAAGGTTCCGTTGATGGGTCCACCTACCGAGTGCCGTGCCAGACAGCAGCCTCCACCACCCATGAAAGTCGAGGTTGCCAACTCAGCCCAGATGTCTGCTTTGTCTAACAGGCACACACCTGCACCATTGAGGAAGTCCTTCAAGAAGGACCTCACCAGACTGTGCTTTCTCTGTAATCAGGCCGGACATTGGTGTACCCAGTGTGCAAAGAAAAAAGACTTTGATAAATTCATGGCGAAGCAGGGAGGGGGAAACTAGGCCTGCAGGAGGGGACTCTACCAATTCAAAAAACTAAAGGGGGAGCGCGGGTCCACCTTGTGTGAGGACAAAAATAGGGCGGACCGGGTAAGGAAGGGGAGAAAAAAGCCAAACATACCAATGTCTCTGACTCTTCTACTCATCCAGACAAGACAGGAGCCGCACCTGAAGACACCAAACCAGACAAGACATCTCATGACAAAACCCTACCAAGACCAATTCTGACAACGTCTTCTTAGTGTCAACTTTTCAGGCGACGCCTAACTGACTCACTCCACCTGAGTGACAGAAATTGGCACTTTGTCTCAATAAATCTGGAAGATCAAGGCACTTGGCCACGTACCAACGGTAGGTACATGGTCATTGAGGACACTAAGTACACACTGCAGGAGATTGAAATTGCTCTGGGGACCATTTCATCGGACCCTGGAAAATTCGTTCTCTGGCTGCACCCACTAGTCTTCCTCCCTAAAGGGCAGATTGTCGCACAGGTGATCCCGACCTGGGATCCTCCATGAGGTATTTATACAGTCTGCCTAGTGCAGAAAATAGGGACAAAAAAAACCCAAGGTTAGCTGTGAGGTGAAGGTGGGTGGAGAGACTAAGGTCATCAGTGGTGTCCTGGACACAAAGACAAATGTGACCATAATCCCTACACAGGATTCACCGTCACATTGGGCCTTGCAGGACGTGGTTGGACACGTGCAAGGTGTAGGGGGGATTCAATTGGCAAAGCAATCCAGGAGTGCTGTACAAATTCAGGGGCTGAATGAGCAATTGGCAAACTTACGCCCATTCATTTTAGACTATAAGGAGCCCTTGCTTGGAAGAGACCTCATGGCCCAGTGGAGGGTCAAAATTGGCATCCCTGACCCTTCATAAAAATTTGGGGCGGCAGTCACTGAGAAGCACCCTACCCAAAAATTGAATTGGAAAACTGATGTTCCAGTTTGGGTAGAGCAGTGGCTGCTAAACAATTAGAAATGAACGGTGCTTCATGAGCTCATGGAAGAGCAGCTCCAAAAAGGAAACATCAAGGAGACCATGTCACTGTGGAACTCCCCCATCTTCATCATCCAAAAGGCTGACAAAGACAAATGGAGGCTCCTTCATGACCTCAGGCAAATTACAAAGTGATTGAAGATATGAGGTCTCTGCAGCCTGGGATGCCATCCCCACCAATGCTCCCACAAAATTGGCAATTGGCAGTAATTGACATCAAAGACTGTTTCTTTCAAATTCCCTTACACCCTGACGATGCCTCTCATTTTGTGTTCTCAATTCCCACCATCAGCCAAGAGGCCCCAAGGAAAAGGTGCCATTGGAAAGTCCTCCCTCAGAGGGATGAAGCCCTGTCATCTGCCAATGGTACGTCTCTTCCTTGCTGTCCCTGGTCCATGCAGCCGCAGACAAGGCCATCATCCATCATTACATGGATGATGTCCTTGTGTGTGCCCCCAGTGAGGATGTGCTCACCCATGCGCTTGACCTCACAATCAATGCTTTGATTGTTGCAGGGTTTGAGCTGCAGGAGAAGAAAATTCAAAGGATGCCTCCTTGGCGATATTTGGGTCTGGAGAACAGGAAGCGGACCATTGTTCTACAAAAACTGTCCATCAAAATAAAAATTAAGACCCTCGCAGATGTGCTTGAATTGTGCGGGGCATTGAACTGGATGAGGCCAGGGTTTAACCACCAAAGACCTAGCCCCTCTTTTTGATTTACCGAAAGGGGCAGAGGAGCTGAATTCTCCAAGGGTTCTCACTCCAGAGGTGCAGAATGAGCTGGAAAAGGTACAGGTGACAATGTCCACCAGGCAGGCAAACAGGTACGAACCTGACCTGCCTTTCAAATTCATCGTGATGGGAAAACTGCCACACCTCCATGGAGTCATCTTCCAGTGGGACCCAGAGGTAAAATCAAAGAAGGAACAGGGGCGTGGAGATCCTCTCTTAATAATAGAGTGGGTTTTCCTTAGCCACCAGAGGTCGAAAAGAATGACAAGGCCACAGGAACTGGTGGCTGACCTGATCCAGAAGGTGAGGATCCAGATCAGAGAATTGGCCAGATGTGACTTCGAGTGCATCTACATACCAATTTGGCTGAACTCAGGTCAAATTACCAAAGCAATGTTGGAACACCTGCTTCAGGAGAACAAAGCACTGCAGTTCACTCTGGACTCCTACTCAGGGCAGATATCAATTCATAGACCTGCCCACAAAATTTTTAATTCAGAGGTCCAATTCACTTTAGCGCTAAAGACTGTTCAGAGCAGAATGCCTTTGGAAGCTCTGACAGTTTTTACAGACACATCCAGAAGGTCTCATAAGTCAGTCCTGACTTGGAGAGAACCTCAGACTCAGCAGTGGGAGATGGACGTTGCTAAGGTGGAAGGATCACCTCAGGTTGCTGAGTTGGCCGCAATTGTCAGAGCCTTGAAAAGGTTCTCTGAGCCATTTAATTTGGTTACCGATTCTGCTTATGTGGCTGGATTAGTATCCAAGGCAGAGCAGGCAATGCTGCAGGAAGTTTCTAATGTGGCTTGTTTTGAGTTGCTCTCAAAGCTGGCAAAGTTAGTCTCCCACTGACAGTACCCCTTTTACATCATGCACACGAGGTCACATACTGATTTACCAGGGTTTATTGCCGGGGGTAACAGGAGGGCAGATGCTCTTGCTGCCCCTGCAGAGATGGCCCCACTGTCTAATGTCTTTGAGCAGGCAAAGATCAGCCACCAGTTATTCCATCAGAATGCACCAGGTCTGGTTCTCCGGTTCCACATCATCTGGGAACAGGCCAGGGCATTTGTGGCCACACGTCCCACCTATCAGCAGCACACACTGCCCACCCTGAGTGCAGGAGCCAATCCCAGGGGGCTCAATAGCTGTGAGGTGTAGCAGACAGACGTGACACATATTCCAGCCTTCGGAAGGCAGAGGTATGGGCACATCTCAGTGGACACCTCCTCTGGTGCAGTCTGTGCTTCTGCCCACACAGGGAGAAGTCTGGGGATGTGATCAAACACTTGATCCAGGCTTTCTCCTTCATGGGTATCCTAAAGGCCCTGAAAACTGACAATGGACCCGCATATCACTCCAAGGAATTCCACAGCTTCCTGCAACAATGCGGAGTGGAACACAAAAAAAGGCACCCCCCACTTCCCGTCAGGCCAAGCAGTGGTAGAAAGGACTCATAGGGAGATCAAAAGGGTCTTAGATCAACAACAACAGATCCTTAGAGTTGAGTCACCCTCGGTGCAATTGGCCAAGGAACTATTTACAATCAATTTCTTAAACTGCTCGTATGAGAATTTGAATCTGCCAATCATTTGCCACTTGGAGGAGAGGAATCAGCTGGCTTTGAAAACGAAGCCGCCAGCCTTGGTCAGGGACCCCGAGACTGGAAGGACAGAGGGCCCGCATGACCTGGTCATGTGGGGGCGTGAATATGCCTGCGTGTCCACCTCCACTGGCCTGCAATGGACCCCTTCCAAGTGGGTAAGGCCCTTTGTCCCCAAGGTCTCGGAGGGAAGGTCAAAAGTGTCCCAGGTGTCCATGGCTGCTTGGAGGAGGAGATGTAGGAGGCAATCAGTGGAAGAGTTTTCCCTCTCTTTACCCTCATGGCTTCAATCTAATTATGTTGTTGTTTCAAGTTTTTTTTAGTTCTCCTCAGATCCAGTCCTGCCAAAAATGGAGTTCCCCAATGCCAGTCATGCTGTCCACATCTTGTGGCTGCTTCTACTCGCCCAGGCCATCTTGCCGACCCATAGGTGGATCGTCCCACAGCCCAAGGCAAATGTTTGGGCCACCCTGGCTAAGTCCATGGGGCAGGACCACATTTGCTTTTCTTCGGCATCTGTCACCGCCTTAATGTCTACTTGCCTTGTGGGGATCCCTTTTAAATCCGATGAGTTTCCTTCTTCCCTCCTTAAGTTACAAACCGATACCAATAACCCCAAACCCCCTCAAAGAACAGCCGGCTGTCCCTACATCCTGGCCTGTTAATTATTTCCCATAAAGTTGAAGTCCCCATGACCAATCCTCTCATTCTTTGGAAAGAATGGATCCCTAAACTGTCTCAGTTGTCTGGGGAACCCACTGAATTAGAAATCCTTGGTTCCTCTGAAGCCTCACATTGTGTTCAGTTTGTGTTCTCCCCACCAAAGAACAAGTAACTATGGGGGTACATGGAGCAAACCATTAGGAAACACACAGAACATATTAAAATAGACATAAACCACACCGCTACATCTCCCTGTTTTTTGTTTTAACAAAAAGATTGGATGGGAGGTGGCAGGTGTAGCAGTTCAGGGTAGAGGTCCCCTACCAGGCTGGATATGTAGACCATTCGTCTGTTGGGAATGATCCAGACTTTTAAGGTCCTAAGACCTCTTCATTGTCCACACCTTCTTCTTCCTCTGGCGCGCTAGGCACCACGACTTGGTTGATTTCCGGGGAGTAAGAGAAATTTGAAATTAACTTATATACCGTGCATTTGATTAACCCAAACACAATTGAAATGATAATGATAATAAATAAAATCAGGAATCCAGTCCTTAACAAAGATCCAGGCCACCCTGAAAGTCCCTAGTTCTTAAATAACCCGCCCAGCCAGTCTTCAGTTTCCCTCTTGATCTCGCCACTGTCGCTCTCACACTCACGCTTCTACTGCCCTATTACTGGGTCTGCTGAACAACCCATGGGACCGGCTTAGTCTGCCCAGCAGACGGAGCCGTACCCACTCGCTACCCGCCATGCCAGGGTTAGCCCGGGCTAGCAGAGCAGATGCTCAGAAGGGGCACAGCAACAAATTCTTTACAATTCTGCTGAATATTTTCTCTAATGTACATCTGAATGCATATTCTGAATTAATTATGCCTGGACTTCAGACCACAAATTATTTATAAAATATATTTTTGCAATAGCATCAAAGAATTTATTTTTTTCTTACCTGTTTTATGTTATTTTTTCTATTGGTAGATTATTACATTTTCTGTACTTATTTCTTACAATTAAAATACATATTTGACTACTTTTTTTCTACTGTGCTCCCCTAACTACAAAAGGTTTGAATACTTGCCATAGATGCTTCTCAAGATATGAGAACTAGATTTATACCCTGAAAGATTTATAATTTACCAGAAAAATTACACATCTTGCTTATGTGAACTTTTAAGATTTCTATTATTCATATATAATAACTTAAAAGTTTGTTAAATCACTGTCATTCTTTAAAAAATATACAGTGTTTTTTCTTCTGGTATTTCTGACAGATATGGATGCACTTCTCTGCTGATGTTGTATTTGAAAGAATTAATTAAAGGCAAATATGTTTAAAATATTTTGGTACTCATTCCACTCTACAGTAAAAATCTATGTCTAAAATCTATGGATTATACTTAAAATTGAAAATATTTTCAAACAAATTTGGGTGTAATACTTTTTAATTCCATTTAAACAAAACTTCATGTGAGCAGTTTGGTAGAATTTGTCTAGAAATTTTAATAAAGAAAGAGCAAATTGTTCATTTGGTGTTCGAACCTGATTTCTAGAATTAATGGATAGGTGAATAGCTATGCATGCATTATCAAAGAATATAAAAATTTTATGAGGTGTTAACTAAAAAGCATGTGTCATTTTTACAATTTCTTTCGCAATTAGAGGTAGAGATCAAAATAGCCCACTTTTAATCTGAGGTCAAATAGAAAAAGTAAACGAAAAGCAAAATCTCTTTTCCAAGACATAGAGCCAGTAAGGAGCTTCAGGTGCAAATTTAATTGAAGGGAATGGGGTTTTTCCTGCAAAGGGATCTAACAAATGAATCAAGGGATAGCAAAGGCAGATTTAAATAGTTATGTTAACCTTTTCTGATACAATCCTGAATTTGGCAGTTACTGTCATAAGCTTTTCTACTGCTGCAGACTTTTGAAATAAGTCTAGATATTTAAAGTTTTAAATATGCTCAGCTTCAAAAAGGAATTAATATTTGATGTTTCTATATCATGCATTATATGGGAAGTAAAAACAGATCACTGATATTGTCCTTTTTGAGTTCATAAGCTGCAAATCCCTTGCTGGGCACAGAAAGCACCCTGGGCAAGAGAATATTCTTCCTTTTGCAGAGATATTCTGCCATCTTTCTGACTGATTCTTAATCCATGGCAGTTCTCCACTTGTATTTAAGACACTTTCACTGTCAAGATTTTGATTTTTGCTAATTAGTCTTGTGATTAGGAGACCACAATCCAATACTCTCAGCAAAGAGGGTTTTCAGTTTATGGTTTTTCTCATTTTTCTCAGTGCTCTTCATTGTCATCTTCATGCATTTTGACAAGCTGCTTGGATCACACAGTAATGGCACTGCAGAGCCCACTTCTACCAGCAATAGGGAATTTTCAGCTCATTTTGCAAAATTGTTGTTTACCAAATAGCTCCAACATTACATTTTGTCAGCACATTACATATCTGGGGGTGTATCATAACTATAAATCCTGAGGAAAAATGTTGTTGCTGAGGTCACCAACATGTACCAGGGAATGTAGATTTCAAATGGCAGCTGAGAAAGGCCACATTTCCTTTTACTGCTTGAAGTCCAACTTTTTCTGGTGAAGCATGGGTATTAAGCAAGACAAAATATGTTTGGCATGGCTACCATTCATGCACACATTTGCTTATGTAAAATCATTAGACTCTAGCTGGTTGTGTGACTTATTAAAAAATTGCAGACTTATACTTCACAGAATGTCTGCTTTGGGGAAATGTATGTACCAAATAATTTAAAATAATGTTGGTATTTATTAGCAACTCTTTGGGAGAGCATTCTTTGGTACAATAGTCACAATCAATGTTCATAAATTCTTGATCCAGTTCTAAAGTAAAGTCCATGCTGAATGCTCATTAGTTTTAATAGATTTTGACTAAATTAGTAATGCAAAATAAAATTTTAACTCAAGAAATATTATCTTTGCAAGAAACCTAAGATCCCTCAGTGACTAATTTATTTTTGTTATGTTGGTGTAATTATAGTAAAATTTTAAATATTCCTCTGGCACAAATGTCTGAAAAGCATTTTTTTTTCATTTTAAATGGGTTTCACAAACAAATTTTGTCAAAAAAATATTGTTCCAGACTAATAGAAAACCTGACTGCTGACTGTTTCGGTATTTTCCTGAGCTCTACTTCAACCATTTGTCTGCATCATTTTAACCGTTTAAGATTTGGACTCTTTCAAAACCAATTTCTACTTAAGAAATTGGGATCTGTTTCTGCTATACATCAATGTCACAGTGCAACTGTCTCAATGTAGTATTTTCCTCCAAATCAGCTGTTAGTCAAAAGGACACATAACAAAATAAATATTGTTCTCTTTATTCCTCTTATCTTTAAAATTTTTTATTCTATATTGATGTGAAATGTTAACTTGCATCAGCTTCATTACTGGCTCTTTTATGTTCTTTCCTGGTGGAATTGGGAACTCTTAAAAGACTTTTTTTTTTTCCTCCATGGAAGTACTATCAGAAAATCACCCACTAATCTTCTTAGTAAACATATTTGCATAATATTTAACAACTGAATTATTAGACAAATTTTCTAAATCTTTAGTTGTTTTCATGAACTTTCCATAGTGAAAATATTTTTCAGCCATTCTTCCAAGACAGTAAAATTACATTAATCCCAATGCAAAAAGTTGCTATTTCCTCCATTTGAATAAGCTAGGACTGTTCTCCCTGAAAAAGCACATATTTGAAAACTGATGTCTTCACCAAAAATGCTGCCCACATTCAATGATAGAATTCCTACTTTTCAGGAAAGGAAAACCAAATATGCTCTTCCAAGATCTTACAACAATTATACAAGAAAAAGTTTAAACAGTATTTTTCTCAACGGTAGCTCAAAAACTTGAGTCTTGCTTTGGTTTTTACTTATTGTTTTGCTGTGGTTTGATATTTGGTGGGTTTTGGTTTCTTGGTTTTGGGGTATTTTTTCCCATAAAGTTTGATACAGAACATCCTATTCCTCTGGGATTCCAGCCCCCCTGAAGCCAGTGTAATTTCCTTGATGTATTTGTGTTAAGGGAAAGCCACGTCTGAAAGCATTGAATACACTTTCTTCAGTACAGAAAATGTCCTGCTTTCTTCCTAAGTGAAGGTTACTATTTAACTGTTTCTCAAAATGCTGCTTAATTTGAAAAGAATCCATTAATTCATCACTGATCATAATCATTCTGCAAAGAGAAACAGTGAGGCAAATGATTCAATTGACATAATAAGTACAAAAATTTGTTATATTTAACTTCTAACCAGTGCAATGTGCAGCAGAAAAAACATTACAGAATGGAATATTGACACTGGGAGCATGTTGCCTTGAAAAGAGTTGGATACAGCTGCTGCTGAAATGGTCATCAAACAACCCAGGATGTTATTTTGACATTTCATTTCATGTTCTTTCTGTCCCTCATTTGACTTTATTCTCCCTTTCTCAGAAAACACATCTTTCTCAAGAAGGATCTTGGCTTTACTTTTACTTTACCTTACTGTTCCCTGAGTTTAGGTCAACAGAACTCCGTGCACATGGGTTCCAAACAGCCAGAAGTGCATCATGAATACCACCCTATGCTCAGCATTGCCCCAGTAAAGCCGCTTTCACAGCCGGCATGCTCCGTCCCAGCGGCCGCAGGGAAGCGCTGCCCGGCCGGGGTCTCTGCCGGGCCGCGGGGCCCTCCCTGCCGGGTCGGTGCTGCCCCGTCCCTGCTCCCGCTGTCCCCTGGGGGCTGGCAGGGCTGTTTCTGGCTGGGCTCCCCTGGCTCAGCCCCGGCTGCCGGGCAGCGTTTTGCCCTCCCTTGCGCAGGCTTTCCCNCCCCGGGGCCTCTGTCCCGCCCGCCCGTGGCTGAGGGGCTCGGCCGGGCCCTGCGCTGGGGCCGCTGCAGCCGCCGGCACCGCCTGGGGCCGCCCCGGGCAGCCCCGGCACAGCCAACCTGCTGTCAAAACTGTCGCTTATATATGGAAAAGATTCCAAAGATTTTATGATTACTTAAGTACACGACTATTCTGCCTGCAACTAACAAGAAATTCAAAGTGCCTGTGATTTTCATTATGCTTGTTCTTTGCTTTCCATTACTTCATCTCAAACAACTTTTACATGGTTCTAAAGTGAAGTTGTTTGAACTTTTCCATGCTATGTCAAGGGCATCCAACTCAAGAACTAGGTAAAATTCAGTTCTGAATTGAGACTGTAAAGAAATACTCTTAAATAACAATCACATATGTGATGTAAATATCTTCTAAGGCTCTTTTAAAAATAAAGGTCTATTGGTCCTGAACTACCAGCCAAGCCAACATCCTGTCCATCTTACTATATTAACAGCCTTCCATAAAGAAATGAAAATCACTTCTGGAATGACATCTAGATTTGTGGGTTTGTACCTTCACCAAAATATCTTGAAACAAGAGAGTTTGTTTTACCAACAGGATATTCAAAGCAAGTGTTCAGGAAGTACACAAGAAGTATTCCCCTGAATACCAGATGCACTCTCACCTGCTTCCTAGCCCAAGGGAAGGATCACTGATGTGTTCTCTTTCATTTCAAATCTTTTCTACTACCATGAAGCATACAAGATTTTGTCCACAGGAGTCTGTCTAAAGGACAGAAATGGCTAATGGAGAGAATGCTAGAACCTGACTTCAAACATTTTAGTTGAATACTTCCTGGTCTTTATTTTAAAACAAACCGCCATCAGCTAAGTTTTGATGTTAAATATGATAATACAGATGAATAAGGTATATTTCCACATCAGAGCGTTTCAAATTTCATATTTTAATCTACTTTACTCCTACACACTAATTGTTATACACTCAATATACACTTAACACCTACCAATTTATCATTATAGACACCTACTCAGCTAATCGAGGAGTTCAAAAAGTTCCCATTGCTCGGGGGAAAAAAATGAAGCGTATCACCATTATCTAAAGAAAAACTATAGAAACCACTCAAACATGCTCTGCTTACTACACTAACAAACCAAACTCCATAATCCAATTGTAATTTAAAGTTTTTAAGTTTAGAGTCATTGCCTAATATTTATGGTTAAAGTGGTTTAAAATTTAAATGACAATATTTCATTTTTTTGTTCTTCTGATTTGAATTTTGAACATCTCTCGTGAGAAGCTTTCATTATCACAAAGTATCATGATTGCAAAAGAAGCAAATGATTCCCGTCCTGCCCTTAGAACTTGACAGTGCTCAAAGCTTTTAATGCAACTACTTCAGTTTGTGTAAGGGCAGAAGGCACACATAAAGCATCAATTACACAGCAAAGTGCATTTCAGACATGGATTAAAAAAAGTAGAAAAAAAAAGAAAAAGAAAAATAATCCAGCAACATTTATGACTAAGGTTGGTGAAAAAAAAAAATGTCTGCACACCTAAAAAAATTAAAATCTCAGTTTTTCCACAGGTTGTATTTTAAACTTTGATTTTATTTCAGTTTCATGCCAGTTCCCTTGCCTGGTTATTTTACTTTCAAACACAGCACAACATTCATGAGAAACTACGATTCACTAATCCACTTAGCCTTCCTTCTTAGAGGCACTTTTCTCCCTTCAACCTCTTAAAAACCCCACAAATGCAGATTTAGTAGAAAGGCACATTAAGATACAAACTGTCCATGATGATTTATTGAGGTGAAAATAGAGAAGGGAAAAATAATTTTAAAGCCTCAGTTGATTAAATAAATCTTAAATAAATATTTGAATCTGAATTTCAGGTTTCCCAAAGGCAGAAGATAACACCAGAAGCTGTATTTCCATATAAAAGTAAACTAGTTGCATAAAAATTCTAGATTGAAAGCTTTAGCCCAGAGCTATAATATTGTTTACAATATGTGAATTAAAATATCAAACGTGAATCCTCCATGACATAGATCAAAATTATATTTTAGATTTCCAGTTAAAATATAGACTCCTCCTTTTCAGAAAATGCATTCTCCTATTAAGAAATTTAATTTTATTTCCTCTTCTTAATTAATTCTGAAACTGAAGTCCCAATAACAGGAATCAGACAAACAAAACAATGTGCCTACCATAGTAAGAAATATAATCTCACCCTCTGCTACAGAAACACACAATGGGTAAGGTTGGAAGGTACCTCTGGAGATCATCTAGTCCAGTCTTGCTACTGAGAACATGGTCATCCAGAGCAGGCTGACCAGCACCCTATTCACTCAGGCTATGGATATATCCAAGGATGGAGATTCCAAAACTTTCCTGAGAAAGCTGTAACAGTATTTGACCAGGGTTATTTGGGGTTCTTTTTATGTTTTGATAGGATTTCCTGCAAGATGACAAAACGTCTTGTAGTTAATGCTGTCACCACTCTTAGTTTCCTATTTTTTTTTTTAACTTAAAACGTTTTTACCAAAAAAAAGTTCCTTATGCAGACATACTCCAAGTCCTAGACATAAAGAATAATTTATTTATATTTTTAAACACATATACAATATTTTCCAAAGGACTTCAATGAAAGCACTATTTAAAACTCTTATTTTGTATTGTTATTATTGCTGCCCCTGCTTTTGATGTTTTTATTGTTAAACTGCCCTTATGTCAACGTATGTGTTTTATCATTTTCTGAGTCTCTTCTCCATCCCAACGTGGGTGAGGGTGGGGGAAGTGAATGAGCAGCTGAGGGTTACTTAGCTTCCAGCTGGAGTTCGACCACAACACATGCAAAATAAATTCTCAGACCTCAATATAGAAACTTATCTTTGTACCTTAAATCAATAATACTAAAGTAACTATGGAGAGTGGAGAGATTAGAGTTATATATTGTTCATGGTTCTTACACTTTCCCAGAATAAAATGTTAAAGGGTGTTAGAAGTTTCTTTTATTTCCGAGCAAGTTCACACAATTTCTAGTTGTCAGGTGAGAAAAAGATGAGTAATTACTAGGGAAACATACCAAATAACCTGGAAAAGTTGAAAAAAATCCCAGTATAAAAGCTGCTGTGTAAGAAGAAAATACATACCAGAAGGGGACCTTTCTATATTTTTTCTTGTTGAGCTTCTCCTTATGTGCAGGGGCAGAATAGAAGATGAAGTGGTGGCAGGAGAGATTGTGGAAGAAATCAATAAAAAGGAAACAAACTGTCAAGGCCAAGTGGTAATCACCTAGGGATCTTAAAAATGAAATCGCTTAATGGATAACCTCTTCCCTTTTAGAGCAGAGAACTGAAAAATAGCCAAAGAGACTCAAGAAACTCTAGGTTTCTAAGCCTTACATTCACAGTTGGCAAATCATAATAGAAGGCTTAAATAAAGAGACCAGAAGTCTGACCTGACTAAAAGTTATATTTTGGTAAAGACACCACAAGGTTTTTTTAAAAAAGAAAAATAATTTGTCGCAGAATCACTTGTTCCTCTACAAATTTCAGCAAGCCTAGAAATAATAAAGATCAAAATTATTAGAGGCAGACTGAATTTATAAGATACTGTAGTTGAAAGCTTTCACGTAGTGTTCTTCAGGAAGGGCCTTTGACCTGGGAAAAAAGGGATCTTGCATGAATAAATAATCGGTGAAAAGACAGAAAGTGAGAATAAACTGTCTGTTTTCACCATGGAGAGGGTCACAAGTGAGTTACGAATTTATGCTAGGATCAGTGCTGTGGTATAGACTGTAAAGAAACTGAGAAAGAAGAAGAGTAAGAACACAATTGCTGATAAAGCAAAGTAGTTCAGAAGAGGGAAAATACAAGGCATCCCTGAAGAACTGCAAAGAACCGCTGGAGGATTCAATAGAAGACTAAATACCTACATGTGAAAGGAACACTCACACCCCAAAAAACAAGTCATGTTACTCTGCAATAAGATTATGTTCTCTTAGCTAGCCCTTGATATTCATGGAAATATCAATTCAGGATCCAGCGATGGTCTAAGAAGCATATCAGGTTTTAGGGACAATTAGGAAGGGACTTTGTAAGAGATAGAACATCATTATGGACTTGCTTAAGTTTAGTAATCTCTAAACTGTGAATATTCTCTTTCCAACCTTCAAAATGACGCAGCAGAGCAGATAAAGCTTAGAGAAGAGTGGAAAAGGATAGCCAAATTTGGAAGAGATTCTGCTGAAGCCTAAAGATTTCAGCTTTTACATACTTTTCCTATATTTTTAGCTTTGTAGATTATTAATATGGGGTTATATAGCTGCAGGTATTTTTCCTACCATTTCTCTTTGATTTTAGAGCAATAAGTTAACCTTCTAACACATTCCTGAAATACTGTTTAGTCTTATTTCCAAGAAGAGAACCTACAAGAAGAATATTTTGTTTCCCAATCAGAATCTGAGAAGACATAAGAAAAGGGGCAAAGAAACCCTGGACCTACTCCAGTGGGGCAGGACCCAGGGGAAAACTACGTAATCAAGTACTGTTCTGATTGGGCAATATTTGTTAAATATGCTAATTTGTTAAACCTCTAAAGATTGTAGAGCTCCAGTGTCATGTGTACCCACAGACCGTAACTAGGGATGCACCCGAGAGCTTCCAATAAAGAACTATGTCTTTTTCTTACCATTTTTATACAGTTGCAAGAGTTTTTGTCTTTTGATGTTAGACTACGCTGTATATCCAAAAAAAAAAAAATCATAGAAGCTTCTTCAGCCTAGGAAAAAACTGCTGACTGAGGAGATAGGACATTCAGGAAAAATAATTTAATTGCTTCACACATTGTTTATTCAACTGTATCCTGATGTCACAGTCAAATATTTAAATACAACTCTTGCTAGAAGATGTGTGGATCCTTAAGAAGCATTTCCAAATAATAATTGTGTGGAAAAGCATTCTCTTGTTACCTGTCGTCATCACCAAGTATAAAATGTTCTTGAACATGCAATTGGAAAACACATCAATGTACAGTTCAAAATAGACCTCTGCCTTAAAACAAGATTAGTTGGCTGGTCGGTGACTAGTCTAAATTGTGTGTTACAGATGTTCAAACTCAATGATTCTCAGTTTATTTTAAAATAAAAATTAGGAAAAAAAAATTGAAAACCCCTAGGATTGTGTGGAGCTATCAAAAAATCCTGTTATGTTCCATTCAACATATTAATAAAATAAATAAATAATAAGTGAATTAATTAATAAATAAAAATAACTTAGCAGCAATGTTCATTCCAGTAATAACTATCACAAAATTCACTCTTCTCCTCAGTTCCCTCAGTTTATAAAACCTCACTTAGGAGCAGGTGTTTTTAGTTTAAGAGAAAAACTAGAAATAAGGAGGAAATAAAAGCTGTTCATCACTTCATGCACACTAAACAGGAATCAACAGCAGAGGTGCAGCAATTGAAACTCTGGATAAAAGGTATCTTAGATCTATCTAAAGAAGTCCTTTATGTTTCTAAACACAGCAGATGTCAGTACAACAAAAACCCTAATGGCCACTATGGCTCTCACCAGAGGAATCAGACTGGTAATTATACACATTAAGCAGACCAATAGTTAATGAGATTTATAAAGATAGTATGCTAAATTGATTCCACCCCCAGATAATGGAAAACCATCTTCTAAAGAAGCATAACAAAAAATGAAGAGACTTCCCTACAACATGGAATTTTTTAGGTGCACTGGACTCAAATGAAATACAATCAAAAACTCCCCAAATAAAGAAAACATTACTAACATCAGAAACATCACTTCCAATACTGAAAAGTGACATACAGCATCAGGGCTATAATAAGCAGAATTACTCCTAAAGAATTTTAAAATCAGAGTCTGTAACTTTCTTCAAGCTGCTTTATTTTTCCAAGACAAACATAATTTAAAAGCAGACAGTGAACACTAGAAAGTATGGTCAAGGAGTTAAAAGACGCATGCAGATAATAAAATGATGCAGCAAAAAAAAGACCCCATACAGTAGAAAAAACAGGATACATTAAACAGGCTATACGGTCAATGTCATAAGCAATACATCTCCATTTGTCGGCAAGTCACCTTTAAAAAGCCAGCATCTTTCCCACCTTTCTAAGCATCTACAGATTGACCTTTACACACCTGGAAATAGAAGCAGTTTCCCACTAATATGGCTATGAAATATTCAGAAAAACTATCTTCTACAGCAAAAGAGAAGCTGTCAAGTGGTTAAAATTGGAAATGACTTAATAAAATATTACTGGTTTATGTAATTAAATGTGAATGCATGTAAATGTAAAGCCTCTCAGAAGAACTTAAAAAAATAGGATGATTAACAAATAGCATTATATAGAGAGATTTGAGTAAAACACAATATTGGTTTTAGTTGGTTTGTTTTGGGCTTTTTTTCACTTTTTTTTCTTAATTATTTCACATCTCCTGAGCTTTATTTTCAGTTTGTTCCAAGCAGTTTTTTGCAAAACCAAGGTCATGAAAATTCTTCAATCTTTGATGCAAATTACTGCCTTAATGCTCGGCCTATTATCTCTTAATGGCCTCACACAGTAATTTTTAACTCCAGCACAGAAATACCAGTATTTGCTGTAAACCAGATGACTTGAAAGAGAGAAATAGTTTATCCATGGATGTCTGAACATATATCCTGGGCAATTTAACCACAGATTTTTTTGCACAGACTGCAGCTTCTCCTTCTTGAGCTGTCTCCTTAGAAATTAAGGGAGGTACCTCAAATACTGCACTGCCAGCAGTTTCATGGAGAATTTCATAATGACAGAAAGGGCCTTGGCATGCATTGGCTCAATGTAGGTTCAGACTGGCATAAATTATTTAACATTGGCAGGTGCACTTCAAGAGTTCCCTGCAGTATTCAGAGACCAAAACATGGATGGCACCTTGCACTGGAAAATTTCATCTCCCTTCCTTTAGACTGCACAAGTAATCTACAGTCTCAGTAACCTGGTCACTTTATATTACTATGTTGAAGGCTAGTATTGAAGTGGTTTAATTAGAGTGGTGTTCTAGTTTTTATTTATTCCATGACTCTTTTGGGGCATTCAAAATATGCACTGCCAAAAAATTCATTATAGATTATTTAGGATATCATTTCATTATACAAAAAAAAAAAAGATTTTGTCATTAAGTAGTGTGGCTAAAACATAAAATAAGATAAAAAAGATGGGTTTATTTCCCAGTAGATAGGTTTCCTGTTGGTCAATAGCAAATTATATTCATTTAGGGAACAAAATAACTTTTTTTTTCCTGCTAGAAACTCAAAACCTTTAGGTGGACAAATAAAACATCAGTTATTTATTGATTTTGTATCTCTTGTGGTGAAAAAGTTAACCTGCTGCTGAGTGTCCAGTCTTTCAATAACACTGTGAGCTGTGAGCACACCCTAAATAACACTTAAGTGCATGAGTGGGTAGGGAAGACTGTGGGAAGCAAAGGGAAATAGCTAGCCAAAGAGACAATTCAAGTCCAAAAAGCATATCAGAGATAGGAGTAAAATGGATTTCATAATCCTTCTTACAAATACTGGACTAGATACTTGCCTTATTTGTCCTAGCATGCCAAATAAACACTTTTGGACATGAAATTAAAACTCCATGCTGTAGAGCTCTCACTTCAACAACCTAAGAAAAAATTCATTATAATACTCTTCAACATGGCACTTCTTTTGTGAAAACTGATATATATCAGAGACATCCTGAAAAGTTATACAGCTCTTACTGGGTTTAAAGCAAAGGTGTGCAGTTATTCTCTTGTGGCAACATTAAATAATTATAACTTGTAATTCTGATGGAACTTTTTATTGTTCTCATTAAATTCTTACTTTTGCATTTGTGCCATTTTTTGACCATTTAGAGTCTTAACCAGTACTTCTTCTGAAACTATAATTTTCTCTTTAGTAATATGTGTAAACAGCCATTCTCACTAAGAGAAGAAGGAACCTTTAACAGAATTTCAATATATTTATTGAAAGAGAGAGGCAGCAAACAAGACTCAGTTATGAAATGATCAATTTTGGGCTGAATTTAGTTGACCATAACACATTTCTGAAGCATGCAAAAGGTGTGTTGGAAAGAAGTATTTTATCTTATTTTCACAGGAAAAAAATGACAGTTTATAAGGATGAGGAAGTTGATGAGGAAGTTTAACAATCAGTCCCTCAAACCCATAGTCCCTCCCGTGAAGTATCAGATTTTCTACAACTATGTTAATGAAGTATTATGTTCCAGGCATCTTAATGAGTTTTTACAAGTCAGCTGAACTTTAATGCATTAACAAATAAACATGTTTTATCTTGTGTTGGTGAAGACCCTATAGATAATAAACAGCTCAATTATTGTGTGTAAGCCAAAGTAGATAAATAGTGTCATGTAAATATCACTCCATATTTGAAAGACTTATGAAATAGTTTAGGATTAGTGTGATTACTTTTCTCACTTCTAATACACATAATACATATAATATATCTCAAACATAGACAAGATTATGCTTCAACCCTCACATACACTTGAGTAGGAGAAACTTTGGGCATGACCCTACTTCATTTTATCTTCCTGGGTTTCTACTACTAAATAACACACAAATTGCTGTAGAGGCCACTCAAGTAAATAAAAGTAATGTCAAATTTTTATTCTACAAGGTGGAGTAAGAAGCAGACGAACAAAAGCACTTCCTATATATGGAATTTGCCTAGAAAATTAGCCATTTTTCCTATTATTTATTCTGATCTAGACCCACCAGCTCCGTCAGCATCCTTACTCTAAACAGTGCAAGTGACCAAAAATTTCAGTCAAGCACACATTTTCATTTTATTCTTCCATTCACTGCGTGTCTAAAAACATTGACAGCTATACCTTGAAGGCCTATAAGCATTCTTTAAAAGTTAGGAAAAAGAGAATTAGGTTGAATGACATCTGAAACTTAATGCGCTAAGAATATGAGACACTTCATCATGTGCAGGTTAACACTAGGAACAGAGCTTCTGGATGATAGTCAACTTTCTTCAGTGACACAGGCAGTCCTTTATAAATTAACTGCTCTATATACATTCTAAACTAATTCATCTGTGCTGGCAGGTAAGATATGACTCCTTAAATGTCACTTTGCTTAAAATATTATAGTAAAAGATGAATAGGGCAAAGTGAATTTATGAGGTCATTTAGCATAAAGTATGTCTTTTATATAAGACAAGAAAAAAAAAACCCTTACTTACATCTCAGATAAAGTACTCTCTGTCATTTTGACATCAGTTTTGTCAATTGAACTTGAAAGACCTGCAGTTAAATGCAAGGAAGGCTACAACCATCACCCTGAAGCAGGTAACAGACAAAGTTTGTTTCCTTGAAGTAAATTTTAATGATAGCTGCTTTGAGGCAAAGTCTCAGTTTTCCTTCTGATACTATATTCTGCTCAAACAAGGAAAGACAGTTCATAATTGCTACTTGCAACTCAATAAGGACGTATTCATTCCTTAGCCTCTTAAAGTTATGTTTCAACTTCAATCACAGCAAGTAGAATCAATATGAAAAATTTTTCTTAGCAAGTAGCATATGACTGTCTGTGATCAGAAATGTGCTTACAATTTGAGGCAGAGGCTTGATAGTTTGAAATACATAACTTGTTGACATAAATTGCTTTTTAAGTAATGAACTGACAGAACTGGACAAAGAATTGCACACATTTACTCCTGTGGGAAAAAGATAAAAGAACTCAGAATAGCAAAGAATGTGATGTGGCTACAAGACAGCAGTTCAAATATAGATTTTCAAATACATTTCCAAAAGCAAAAAACAAAAAAAATAGAAAAAGAGCTAGACCATGGATTAGTATTTTCTAATGTTTTTCATTACAGGGTTTTATTTCTGTTTGGTAATGACTTTGACATGTTTTGGTCCTCCTGTTTATATTGACTAAGCTAATTTGGGGCAACCAGAAGAAGGGTGTCAGGTATAGGTCTGTGAAGGAACTGGGGCACTCATCTTCATTAATTTGTTAGAATTCAGGTTTACAAGAACAAGGTTGAGGTGGGGGGTCAAGAAGGAAGATTTCTAAATAGTGGAAGACCTCCATTAAAACAAATCTGGCTTTTGGTATAGGGACTGCAATGTAGCCTTTGAACTTGATTCATGTCATCCGAAATCTCCATGGTCATTATAAATGCATACACCTGAAAACTATTAAGACATGTTCAAGTTGAGAAACAAAGAAGAACTGAAAACTTTCTCTTCCTGAGTCTGTCCTACTTTATTAGGTGGTAGGACAGACCAGTGGTTTACGAACTGACCATGTAACTCCTTACACTCCAGCCCAGACAGCAGGAAAAAGAGAGTGCTACAGACTTGTAGAGTTAATACTGAGACCCAAGGTGTAGACTTGTCTTTGCCTTAATGTCCGCTAATCATAACTAAGGCTGATTTAGAGGGAACTGTTTTATAATATGAGTTTGAACATTCTCTTAATGTAGATTAATAATAAAACATTGCATGAGAAACTAAATTGTGCCATTCCCTAGAAAATAACTCGTAGAACAGAATAGAGCAGAACAGAACAGAACTTAATAGTTCCAGAGAAGACCTACAAATATTAAAGTCCAACTGCCAGACACTTCAGGGCTGACCAGCATACAGTACTTACGGGTATTGTCCAAATGCCTCTTTAACACTGACAATCTTGGGACATCAGTCACCTCTCCAGGAAGCCTGTTGCAATGGCTCACCACCCCCTAGGTAAAGAAATGCTTCCTACTATCTAACCTGAACGTCCCCCTTTTTAAGCCATTCCCATGTGTCTTGCCACCGGATACCAGGGAGGAGAGCTAAGCACCTCTGTCTCCCCTTCCCATCATCAGGAAGAGCAGAGTAGTACTTCCCTCAACCTCCTTCTCCTCAAACTGGACAAGCTCAGAGCTCTCAGATGCTCCTCATAGGACATTCTTTCCAGCCCTTTCACCAGCTTTGTTGCCCTCTCTGGATGCAATTTTACAGGCATTATTGACAGAGGTTTTGGGAATGTTTTGCTGGGTTAAGCAAGCACTTTACTTGCAAAACATTAAATACAGTATTATGAACAGGATTGTACTGGTTTTGGCTGGGATAGAATTAGTTTTATACATATAGCTGATAGAGTAGTGGTTTGGCCTTGCTAGTAATTTTGTTAGCACGATGATATTACTGAGCCATGTTTACAGACCATCAACATCTTTTTTGGTTTCTCATGTTAACCCATCATAGAGTAGGCTGGAGGTGTGCCATGAGTTAGAAGAGGACACAGCTGGGTCAGGTGGTCCTTTTTTCCATCTGCCTGTGCAGCTGGACCCACATTGCAGCTTAGTCATATCCTGGTTGGTACAGGGAACACCACCAGGAACCTGGGCCAAAGACTCTGGCTATGCCTGTGTGGTGATGCTGGGGGTTAAGGAGTTCATCTCCATGGAGCTGCTGTGTTGGTCCTGAGCCCTTCAATCACCCTGAGGCTCCATACCTGCTCCTGCAGCCCCTGCCCTGGTGAGCCAGCCCACACCTCCTCCAAGCAGGGATACTGTCACATCTGCCCCCACCCCGAGGGACACGCCCAGCACTCAGTAGCCACTTTGTACCTCAGATGCCCACCTGCCTCCACCTGGTTTGCTGAAGAGGCTACAGATTTCTTTCTTTCCCTCGGGAGAATTACATTGTTTTAGGATCATGCTTCAGTATTTCCATTTATGCAACCAGGCTCTATTCTGGGGATATCACACACCAAATGACCTCATGCTTAGCAATAAAAGCTGAAAAAGAAGGAAGGGGGGTATATTAGGAGTTATGGCATTTACCTCCTCATTAACTGTTATGGATGATAAAACCCTGCTATTTTGGAGTTATGTGATGATGTGAAGTAGTGAATAAATTCCTTATTTTGCTTTGATGCACACACAGTTTTTGCTTTCCCTATTAAATGGTATCTTTACCTTAACCCACAAGTTTTCTTATTTACCCTTCGCCTTCTCTCCCACATCCTACCGTAGGGGGAGTGAGCAAGCAGCTGTGTGGGTTTTAACTGCCAGAGGGATTAACCCACAACACATATTAACATTTCAAAAATGGTATTGCTACTTTCTCCAGTCCAATCTCCTTTTCAGTTTCATTACAATATCAGATAAATTTCCATACATTGTACACTTATATAAAATCAGTAATGAAAAGGAAGCTGGAAAGCTAAAAATTTATATATCCAATCTAAGTATTTCAAGATGTAAGCTCTTTCCTTCACAAATATATATTGCACATGTAACATTCAAATTCAACTCTGCATTGGAGAAATTATTTAAAAGAATAATTATTATGCATGGAAATCAGTATCAAATCTAAGGACTTGCACAGTGCTGGAGACAAATTTGGAACGTTGCTCTTCCCTTGTTTTTCTTAAGTGATATTAAAACCAAAACAAAAGCAACCAAGTTCTGGAGGATTTAAAGCAAATATTCTATCTGATGGATTATCCTCTATTGGATTATTTTATTTTAAGGAACATTTGAGTCACATAGTCTGTATTTTTTCAATCGGAAAGCCTCACTGCAAGTCAATAAAAACAATATTTGATGGTGACTCAGGCAATATAAGTAGTTTGTGGCCCACAGGCATAGTCCATTGCCAGTACATCACTCAGTCTTAAGTGAATCCACAGAGAGCAGAAGCACATTACACGAACACACAGAGAAGAGATATATGAAAAAGGGCGATTTAATGTGCTTATTCATTATGGAAAGTTACCTATATTTAGAAAAATAAAGAGTATGAGGTGTTGTCTGAATTTCATGCCACAGAAAATTCATTATAATGTCTTTCAAACCCTATCAATATAAAGAAAAAAATATCTGGGAGTAAAATCTCAAGGAGGAGGACATTAAATAGAATTTAATCTCACTTATAAGCTATATAATATAAGCTATATACTCACAATGGTCATATGAAAATCTGAGGAGAAAAATATCAGCTTCAAAGCTGGAAAGTTACCAGTTGTAGTCTTTAACCTTGGAGAAACCTACTTTTTTCCTTTCAGGAAAGGAAGGATCAGGAGACAGATATGATCTTTTCATGATGTAGTCACAAGCATAACTGAAAGTACAAGCATTTTAAATGCCATCATAACCGATGAGAATTCCTCATTTGTCTCCAGAAAGCTTTAGAACACACATCACTGTTGACAAAAAATCATGAAATGGCAGCAAACATGCAATTCTGAGAACGCAATGGATGCTGTGAAAGAAAAATATGCATGTAATGTTTTTTCTTCATTGTCTTTGGCCAATCTTAAATAAAATCTTTTGCCTCACCTTTACTCCCTGCTGGCTAGAAAGCAGATTAAAGATGAGATTGCTTTACTTTTTTATTGGGATGTATCCTAAAGCAAAATCTGGGTACTTTAAAGAAGGAAAGCTCTCTTAAATGTGTCATACAATGAACTACCTGAATAAAGAAGAAAATTAAGACAGAGCCAGTAATTTTTTTTTTTTTCCCCATGCTGGAAACTAAAGCAGTTTATACAACATCATAATGGCATTGTCTGCAATCAGTGTGCAGAAAACCCTCTTTGACATCACGCAGTCACTTCATGCCATGAAAACAAAAAATCTGGCATACCATTTATAGATCCAGCTTGAATCCATTCTAGCTATGGCTAGATTGATATGACTTCTGGAACTACACAGTTTTGCCAGTTTGATGATTGCAGTGAATGTTCAGTCTGTACCTTTCCTAAAGTCTAAGCTACAGGGCACAGGAGCTCCCCATGGACTGGCTGAGCAGTAAGGGGAAAATGTAGAATTCACACCTTAAACTTAGCAACCAAAGTTCCTTTGTACCCTCTTTCAGATATACTGGAGGACATAAATCATTTCAGCACTATCTAAGCAACAAATTGATAAAAGGTTAGCCCAAGCAGATTTTGATATTCAGGAGACAATTCAACTTTCAAACTAAGATGGATGGAGGGAAATTGTTTTCATAATCTATTTTTTGGCCAAGTATGAGGCTGGTCATAAACAGTCACTTAAAAATGTCTGAGGTCTGTTGTAAGTTTGGCATTTCTTTTTTTTCCCAGCATTCTTGACTAATTCAGTATTGCACTAACAAACAGCAGAGACTGCCAAAAGCGGAACTCTGTGTATAAAAACTTAGTGAATAAATAACCTTAAGGCCTTTTGGCTATGACTGTGTAACAATAAAGATGAAGCAGAATTTAAAGGTTTCATGCCTTAGAATAAATATTTTATTCACAAGTGAGCTGCTAGATCAATTCTATTAAATGGCTGTGGACTTTGCACTAGAAAGCCTTGATCTAGCAGATTTACTGCAGAATTCTGTTCATCTTTGGAGGGAGTACAGCCCCCAGCTTCGTGTCCCTCCACTGGACCTGCTTCAACAGGTCCATGTCTTTCCTGTACTGAAGAAGCCAGAGCTGGATGCAGCACTCCTGGTGGGGTGTCATCAGAGTGGATTAAAGGGACAGAATCCCCTCCCTTGCCCTGCTGGTCATGCCCAAGATACTGTTGGCTCTCTTGGGCTGCGGGTGTATCTTGCTGGATCATGTTGAGCTTTTGTCAACAAATACCCTCAACTCTCTCCTCAGGTTTGCTCTCAATATGTTTGCCCTCTGTGAAGAAATAAATTTAATAAGAGGAAAAGAACAGTATTTTTCAAATTTATTTAAAATATTAATGGACTTTTTAAGCATTAGGGTTGTTTAGAAATGCTTTAAATGCCTTCATGACTTATCAGTTTTTCACAAACAGTAAAAATATGGCTGTTTGTTAAAAAATATAACACCTTTTAAATGGTCCCTATGGGTCTTTATTCAGTTCTAGGAGAATCTAATTGGCTAATCTAATCTATTAATCTATTCTTTGTCTTATTTTCTTATAGACTCTTCAAAGGCCTGTATTTCTATTAAGGAGAGAAGTCTATCCATGGTAATTGAACTTGCTGCATACTAAACAGTTTTATCTCTGCCTTAATACAGTTTTTCCTTCCTAAAAGCTGTAAGAGATAAGCATCTCTGAAGTTTATGCGTAGTTCAAATAAAAAATAAGGTAGATAAATGGAATGAGGTGAAAAAATGGAAAGAAATCTACTGTGAGATTAAGATATAAATTGTAACTATGGAAACAGCCTTTGTAATTAAGTAGAAAGGCATGGAATATGTTTTATCAGTATGTAAATTAACTGATGATTTTTTTTTGAAAGGTAATAGGAGCTAATACAATAAAATCCTTAAAAACTTTCTTGGTGGCCTAAAACCAAAACCAAACAAACAAAAAGATCCCCAGAACCTAAGTTCAAGTGATTTGCAATTTTTCCACTACTACAGGGTTAAAAAACAGGGCTTACTTTACAACATTTTCAATATGTGTCTTAAACTTACATTACAAATTGAACCAAAATTCTCTTTTTATATTTGTAATCCAGCATTAATACATGGATCCTCACACACTTTTCAGTGATTCTAGTAAACTTGTCTGAGGTGTGGTAAAACATTTTATAAAGGAAAATAATAATACAGGAAAGTAATATCACTTGCCAAAAGTGAGATGGGAAGGAAAACGTAAAATTTTCCAGCTCAGCCAGCATGTGAGAGGTACATTTGAGAAAGGTATTTTGTTTCTAGACTAGTCATATGGTCTTGGTCATGAACTAGGATGCAAAATGATATGAAATAACACTTAATGCAGAGTGCCTATTTGAATTTATTTTGAAAGAAGCAGCAGAATTCCAAAGTGAAACACAGACATGAGCTGAAGCTGGACTGGGCTTTACACAGTAATAGTAAAACAGTAACTTCTCAATAAATTTGATTTAACTACTTGCTTTTAACACACTTTTTTGTACCCTGTGTGTGTTATGCTGTTTTTTCAATAATACTCCAGCATAAGACACTCCAACCAAGAACAGATCCTTGTAACGTGAAGTAAGCTGGCTGAGGTGCCAGACCCAGTGTAGCCTTATAACCTTTAAGACCTCACTACTAAATACTTACTTGGTACAAGAGATCCTCACTTCCTTCCATGTGTTTTGTTATGCATAGGTTTGTAAATTACAGACTATGTTTTTGGCTCTTCCTTTAAGGCTTTACTTCATATATATTGAAGAGATCTATCGGTAAGACAGCAGATTTTTGTGTTGCTAGAAAGTTGTGTGAAGAAAACCTAAATGGAAAACCTATGCTTTGCTAATACATATTAATTGTCTGTTGTGTACAAAGTAAGTGACTTATGCCCAATTTCCACAAATACCTCAGAGGTGTTCAAAGAAGTACAGACCTATGCACACCTGTTATCTCTCCATACTAGTATCTCATGCATCTATTAAAAATATCATTATCAGTAAAACTGCTGCCATCCTAAAGAGTTTAAACTCATAGTATAGTGTTACAGTGTTTTCAAAACCTTATGTTGACGAAGTCTGATATAAAATCACAGCTAAACCTTAGGGACAAGTTACAGGTGGAAAACACGTCTTAATAAAATCAGAGTTTAAAATGAGAGAACAGGTACCTTGTAAACATGACGTACTTTCTACCTATTTCTTCATCATATTACTTCATCAGTTACTTTAAAATGCCAGCGTTAACTAATTCTGTGGCAGTGAACAAAATTCACCTTTGTAGTTCAGCTTTTATTCTTCCTCTCAAGGCTGAACTTCAGCTGTCACTGTCAGAAAAATCTCCAAAGCAAACAGATAATATTTGACTAGGTCTGAAAGATCTTTAATCTGTTGTATTTTAATACTGCTGTATGTTAAATTGTGTTTCATTTCCTCTTCTACGGAACTCAAACAAAAGAAAAAACTTGTCAAAGTTCAAAGTTTGATCAAGTTAACCAAAATTTAAATTATTTGTGCAACTTTTGTGGGATTTCTCTTATTTGTTTCTTTAAGATGAGCATCTCCCAGAAACTACTTAAAGAGCAATTATGTGACACAGAGCAGTAAAGAACCTTTCCTGTGTATTCACAGGTCAATTTTATCTATTATTCAGCTGCTCCAATAGTAGAAATTATCAGAGGGACTAAAACATCTGAGGACTAAAAGCCTATGATTAAGCCTTAAAAGCCCACAAGCAAGATGCTTAAACTTGGTAAACAGCAGCAAGAATGGTCATCCCTCAAGTGCAACAATGGACCGCAATGACCACTGTCACAGTCAGAAGAAGGAAAAGCCACCCAATAAATGTCCTTAATTCTTTATACAGACTGCCAATACGGGGAAGATAACCATGTAAAAGTGCATATTGGTCTCCTACATAAAATCACCTTGAAATTTTTAGAAGAGGCAATATGGGAAGTCAAGGGAAATATGTCAGAAAAACTGCTGCTATCACAGATGGTAAGAAAAAGGTACTCTGGCTTCTGGAAATTAGGGTTAGTCCTAGTGAATGAAAAGCATGTGAGGGACTCTGCTGATGTTTTTCGCAAATCTACTTTGGGAAAGTGGAAATCTAGTTTTAACAAATCTAGTTTCCCACCAGCCAAGATGGTAAAAACATCTACACTGGTTTTAAAATAAACACTGTGGGATTCAACACCTTATTATTTGCTTGCATACTTCTTCATTGTTTCAACAACTGGACAGATACTATAACAATTTTTCAAACCAAGAACTGACAGACAATATTTTTCAACATTCTTGAAGATAGCCTAGCAATGATGAACTAACTTCTTATAAATTTAAGAGCTAGCCACAGAGAGTAGCAAGGCCCAGAACTTCACAACATGAAAACAGAAATGAAACTAATTATGATTAAAAAATTTTATCAGAAGTCTTATAAAACAATAAGTCAGTTAACAAAAAAAAACCACAAACACTGTGTGCATGGAAATACTGATTAGACAAGAAAAAATAGATTTGTGAAGTCTATTTTTTTCATGAAGAATCAAAGAAGAAGGATTTTCTCCACTTCTCCGTGGAACTTTTCCCCAAGCTGAAGATGATGCTACCCTTTCTTCTACTCTTCTCAAGTGCTTATGTTGTCTGTGATAAACATTCAACAATTATTTAATATGTTTACAAATAGCAACATAAATAAAAATATTCTTCTGTTGTTTTTGAGATTTTTATTAACTTGCTCCAAGCCATTCTGGATGATTTGACTAACAAACCTAGCAATACAGACTCACAGCCTCAGGGTCCGAGGCTTTCTTTTAAAAGCTTCCATGTCACTCCACAAGAAGTGGGGTTTAGAGGGGGAGATAATTTTCAAAGACAATGGATTTCCAGAGCAAGTAATTAAGCAGCTAAAAGTAAGATTATCGAAGTCTAATGAGAGTGAAAAAGACTGAATAGAAAACCTGAAAATCAAGTCTATCTTTCAATGGCTATGTAGAAAAACTGTGTGTATTTTACTCAGTGCCCTCTGCTTCCAGGACACTCTGGTTACCACAGATAATACGTTTACTATGAAACCATTTCCTTAACTCCTTCTTCTGGCACCAAATTAGTGTGTTTGTACATCTGAGATGAGCCTCCTCAGTTACTCTAAAGAAAAGGCACAAACACTTTTTCCAGAATTTTTTGCTATGATGAAAAATGTCTGACACTGACTCTTTTTTTTTGTTGTTGTTGTCTTTTCCACAACTTTGTATGATTTAAGAGGGATAACACTTCAAACAGTGAACCAGAGTTAAATGGTGTTTCTCATACTCTCCCTCCTCATTTCTTTTCAACATGAATAGATCTAAACATCAATAATATTTTTGCAGTCTTCAAGGAAATGTTTGTGTTCAGTCCCATATTTAAAATCTGTTACTCAGAGCTTCAGAAATGGATGCTTTATTGCATAAAATTTTTGATGTTGTAATATATTTAAGGAAGAGCAACACTGTTGATTCAGGTTGTACTTTGCCAGTTACCATTAGTTTTGTGGTATTTCTTATGCCGTTCTGCAACTGAGTGGTTGGTTAGTCTAAAACTTCCACATAAACCCACGAATGTTCATAAAGATTTCCTCAAAGAGATATACTCCTACTCACTCTGATTTTCTATTCTATAGGTTTGCATGAATAGGATTTAATTCACACAGACACTTTGAGTATCCACATTGAAAGCTGAAACCCATCTAGATTGTATTTTTACACTGTCATTTACACTCCTTAAGTATTCCCTTCAGCCATTTACTTAAAAAATAAAAATTCTAGCTCAAAATAAATTATTTTATAGTGCTGCTTCACAATTTGACAGCAACCTACACATCAAAAAGTTATTTTTCTTCATTATCCATAGAACCTTTTGCACTGGTAATATATTCATAATAGATGTAAAAGCAAGTTTTTCTCTTTTATCCACATCACTTCCTTTTTTTCTCTACTCATGGTACAGGGGGGTTTTTTCCAACTTAAAACCTCAAAAATAGCAATATCTTCCTCAAATATTTCTTTTCTGTGCAAACAAATTATTTCATGATCAAATTTTTCTCTGTTAAATAAACTAACATCACCAGAAGTGATTTTGTTGCGCTTCTCTTGTCAATGATCATAAGCAGGAGGAAAAGCTAGCCTGAATCTACCTCCCTCTTTACCACGCTTTCATGAGAACTGGTGAGTGAAACAGATAGCACAATTATGAAACATCTGTCTGGAGACCATTCCCCAGTCAGACTGAATATAGAGACACGTGCTTTATTCCCATTTTATCTCTTTTACAACAAAATATAGTAATAATATGCCAGATACTTTGATACCTGTTCTGTCTTCTGATATCATGTGAGATTGATGCTCCTTTTTCCAGAAGGACCATGTCAGGCTTGAGAGGCAGACCCATATAAACCTCATGAAGCTCAGTAAGATTCAGTGCGAGAGACTCTACCTGGATCAGGGCGATCCCAATCATAAATACAAGCTGGGCATGACCAGCAGGTTGAAGGAGGTGGTTTTCCCACACTACTCCAATGCTGTGAGGCTCCACCTAGAGTAATGTGTCCAGCTCTGGGAACCACAACCATAGCTATGATGTGAGCCAGTTGGAGTGAATCCGGAGGAGGGTGATGAAAATGATCGAACTGTTGGAGCACTTTTCCTGTGTGGAAAATGGATTTGTAGAGAATTCTCAAAGCCTGACAGAAGGCTCACATAGTCTTGTGCATCTGCATGTAAACTCTGAGATAAAATGTGTTGAGCCAGAAAGGCTATGGAATAAGACAGACATTGTTGAGAGAGAAATGGAACTAGAAACAAATTATGACCTTGCAAATAAATTAAATATTTTGGAGAAATAGAACTATGAAAGATGTATTGTAATAGGACCCACAAGGGGTATATTTAAGATGATTGGCTAAAAAGGCATTAGCAGCATTGTGTGGCAAAAGCTGATAGGCTATGAAATGCCTATAATGTATTGTAATTAGGAAATAGTTTGGCTTCTGATTTTGATGGTGTGAACTGTAACATCTGTACCATCTCACCCTTCACATGAGACTGAAAATGGAATAAAAATCTTTAAAACACCTCTCAGGAGCCCTGTCTCAGCATCAGAAAGAGAGATAATCTGATACTCCTATGAATACAGGCTGACAGATCTGGGGTTATTCAGCCTGGAGAAGAGCAGGCTCTGGGGAGACTTTATTGTGGTCTCCTAGTACCTGAAGGGGGCCTGCAGGAAAGCTGGAGATAGATCTTTTATAAGAATATGTAGCAATAGGACAAAGGTAATGGCTTAAAATTAAAAGAGGGCAGGCTTAGATTGGGTATTAGGAAGAAATTCTTCACTGTAAGGATGGTCAGGCACTGGAACAGGTTGCTTAGAGAGGTTGTGCCTCATCCCTGTAAATGTTCTAGGTTAAATGTTTTGAGTGACCTGGTCTACTGAAAGATGTTCCTGCCCAAGGTAGGGGATTGCAACTAGTTGATCTTTAAATTCCCTTTCAACCCAAGTCCCTTTATAATTCTATGATCAATTTGGCTTAATTTTCTTGAAAACTTCATTGCAAGCATGCACATAAATTAGTGAAAATCTCAATAGCTGTTCATACTTTCTTCCAAGACCATGCATACTTTCAGATAATTAAATTTAATATTCTGGTAAATTCAATTTTAAGTGTCCAATGATTTTTTTTCCTGTTTTCAATCTCTAAAAGCAGTGCAAAGAAGTTATTTGAGAGTGAGAAATAGTTCAATGCCTGGTAGAAGTAAACATTGTCTTTAGCATATAAATAATCAGGCATATAAACATTATGTTCCACACATTTTAATATTGTGATGAGGAGGAATGCCTCAGCTTCTGCATCCTTTATCAAGATAACTCTAGGGTCTATGGCAATATCCAAAAATTCTACAAGTACCCTTTTTTTTTTTTGCTTGAATGTATGTAGGGAAAATATGGCCACAGAGGGATTTTCATCCCTATTTTTAGGTATATCTCTGAATCAGAATTCATTCATGCATAGCACTCTCAGGACAGGGGTTTTTTCATCAGAACCAGGGAAATGGAGAGGTGAGGTTGTGTTGGTTTGACATGAATGGTAAAAAGCAATTAGTGTTCTGCTTTAAAACTGACAGTCAGGTTGGCCAATTGGATACAAGTGAACGCCTCTGGGACACATGGCTTAAATACAGGTGGGATTTTGGGAAAGGTCCTCCTCTTTCTGCTGCGGGCTTGCTATGAGGTAACATCGAGATGGGGGGGGAGCAGCGGGGCCCGGCTTAGGCCCCACCAAGCCTGGGGCCGAGACGGGGCAGCTGTGCCGGGACTGGCCCTGGCT
>WBMY01031618.1:177495-203774 GCA_013397315.1 Donacobius atricapilla
TTTTACTGAGTGGATATTGAATTAGAAACTGTATTATAGTGATCCTATGAGATGTTTGAAGCCTCACTACCAGTGAAGAATGAAAAATCCTTTGTTGTGGAGGTGTGCATCTTTAAAAGGTGAAACCCCATGTGTAAGTCCAAAGCCCATATGTAGCCATGGGAAAGACTACATTTTGGGAGGCTCACAAATGCAGATTCTCGGGGGGGGGGCTGCTTTTGTGGGAGCTGGAAGCCACAGACAGACTGTGTCTCTTGTGGAAAGTTACCAGAACAAAATCAGGAGGGACTTGTCTCTCTCAAAAACTGAATGAAAGACTATTTTATAAGTGGTACTGCCCTAGAGTTCTGATTTTCTGTCTCTTTACATTGTTTTGTGGAAAGGTGGACTGTTGGTAGGGGGGAGAGGAGTGTTTTAAAAATGGTTTCATGCTTTCTTTGTTCTCCCTTTAGTGTGTGTTAATAAATCTGTTTCTGTCTTTAAGTTAAACCTGTTTTGCCTTTCTTCTAATCCTATTCCATAGTGGGAAGATAGACCACTATACTACATTTAACAAAACAAATTTGGCGAATGTGAAACCAATACAGGGGTACTAGCCATCACTTATAACTGGGGTATAAACCTTGCTGCTCACAAACACTGCATGCTAGCTCTAAAGCAACCAAAAAAACTCTCACAGAACCAAAAAAACCCTTTTCTCTAATATGTAAGTAGCTTTGTTCTTGAGTAATGCTTGTGAAAAATCAATAGGAGTCATTCCTGAGCCACTAATAAATGAACTTTCAGTCATCTCAGCTAAATTCATATTTTATAGAGTTCCCACAGTGAAGCCCATTAACCTGGAGACATAGTTTATCTAAGAATTGAATGTATGTATAAATTAGTATTTTACCACTTCTAGAGGTGTTCACAAAGGATTTTATGCCCAAGAGCACAAATAAGAAAGTCAATCTGAGCAATTTCCTATGCTATTCTAAAGTGAAAGAAGGAATGTCCATATTAGTCTACTACCTCTCTCACTCTAAAACTTACTTAAAATATAAAAAGGAGATTAGATTAGCACAATCAGTATTTTGTTGATCACCAAATTGGAAAATATTTCAAAGGTAGCAGTCTTTCAATATGCTATTCAGAGAAGATAGGAGTAGAATAATATTCAAAATTATTTCTAAACACATTTAGTGTAGGCGTTTCATCTATGGGACGGAACTTCTGGTTGCTTCTATAGAAGGATTGCATACATGTTCTAAAAAAGAAAACTTACAAATGTTTTCTCTGTTCCTTGACATTTTAAAACAAATGTGCAGCAACCGAATGCTTATGAGATGCAATTAATCAACAGTGAATGCTCTTACATTTATGGATGGATTAAGCATAGTAAGATCTAACTGACTTATGCTTAAACAACATGAAATTATAAGTAGCAGTCACGTTTCTTAATTTACCTTTCCTACAATTTTCATTCTACTTTCAGAAAAAAATTTGAACATCATTACGTGTTAGTTAGAAACAGGATAAAAACAACAGAATGTTACATAGGGAATGGAAAATTTGAATACATTTGCCAAATGTACCATGCAAACTTATTTCAGCAAAAACATTGGTACGTCTCCAGGTTTTTAATAGCGTTTCCTCTCTGTAGAAAAGAAAATAAGTTGGGGAAGAAAACAGATGTAGCCCTTCATCTTTAAGACAACTGAAACACAATAGCTTTAAATTTTTTTTCTCCCTCTGTTTTCATATTTAAAGAAGAGCTTAGAAACAAGTAACTTTAGGCATTCCGTCTCTCCAGACATATCATTTTACTGCCAGCTAAAGAGGCTGAAAGGACAAGAATGTGAGACACACCCTAAATCCAGGAGAAAGTATTTGATGAAGTGCAATTTCTACCCCTGACAGAGATAACTATACTGTCACTGAGACATTTTTCATTGTTTAAAATTCTTAAATAGTATATGATAAAAACGAACCAATACAACATATTAAAACAATAAGATCTAAAGAGAAAACACTGTTGACTTCCTGTGCTTTGCTTTCTCACTTTTAATAACTCAAAGATTCACAAGACAAAGGAAAATATTCTGCTTTGCAAATAGCTGTGAAAGATAAGGAAAGTATTTGTTCAGTGCCTTAATCTTAAGAGGAAAAGGTTAAGGGATGTTGACTACTTTGTCCTGTCCCAGTTTATTTCAATTTTCAGTTTCCTTTAAAGAAGAAGTCTATTGACACCTTTTCTGCTGCATCTGACATTTCTGTTGTTTGTGGAGGCAATTACCAATTGTAAAGCAGCCATCTAATGAGATAATATTCACCAATACAAGCTTTGGGAACCTTCAAATGGGGAGTGATGTTTGATTTCACAAACATGCAGCTGGTCTCTGAGATTCTTTTGGTAGATACTGTGCTCACCTAGAAGATAGGTAAACCTCTCACAGTTGATTTTCTAAAGTTCTGGCACATGCACTTCTCAGGGACTGAAAACCAAGAACAGTAGTTGAACAAAATGCACCAGAAGAGGCAGGGGAAATAGCCCTGTGAATGAAATAGTAAATGAGCTGGGGATGTAATAGAAGAAGGATTTATGTCCTTATTTTCTTTCTGGTATAGCCGGTTTCCACAGTTAAATTAGCATGAAGAAAATGGAAGACACAGCTGAAATTTGGGAAGCTCCTTGGAAACTGATTAGATCTCAGGAAACAGTTTGCTTAAACAGTTTTACTCCTTAAAGTTTACAGATAAGACAGCCAGTTTCTACAGATAGTGAGTGCTGAATCTAGTGATGGATGATTCCGATTGCATTTGGATAATTCTCAACTCCCTGCTATGAAATATTTACAAAAACACCGATTTTCTAAGCTAAAGATAAAAGAATTTAGTATAGCTAAAGATAGTGGAGAGCATACAGATAGCATTACAGGGATGTTTTCATATTCTAATGTTGTAAAGCATTACACTCTATGGAAACAGTGATAAGAAACACCTCACAATTGAGGCTCAGCAACTACAGCAAAATTTTTTTCATTAACCTATAGAAGCAAAGAACATGTAAGATATTAGAGGCAAAGTAAGAGACTTCGGCCATAGCAGAGATTGTCTTTATAATGTACTTATTAGCAGTGACCCTGCAATAGCTTTTTTTTCCTGACTTCACTTTCCATCTTCCAGAAAGTTAAGACTGAAAATAGAGAATGTAAAACATGACAATATGGCACACTCTGACAGTATATAGGCTGTCAAAGAAAAGAGATTCTCAGGGCACTTAGAGGGTGCAAAGCCAACAGAAGCAGAATCAACATTCTTACACTCTGAAAAGCAATTATCTTCATACACAGAACAAGCTGAGTAATTAAATAAGCTGTGACTGCCCATGGTCACTACCTAGGTAAAGGGATAAAGTGAAGTAATATAATTACTCCTTGTCATCTATCAAAAAATTGGTCTGCTACTTATTATGTAATTTGATATCTATTTGATCCTGCTTAAAAACACTAAATCATCTAAAATGAAAATATTACCTTATTAGCTGTCTGATATTTCCCTCTATGTTATTTTATTCCTTTAATGATGTTTAGGGAGCTTAAATCCCCCTGATTTTTCCCTTTCCAATTGAAAGATTAAACTTGCCAAACTTAGAGGAAAACTGCAAAACCCCAGTCCACCATAGTCATTTGCTTTCTTGAAGACTATTTAATCAGGTGATGGAAATGGAAAATGAAACTCAGAAACTCAGAAAACTCAACTTCTTAGTATTAGAATGAAAACACATAGGTATCATCAATGGAAGTATATTTGTATTCCAACCGAACACTTAGCACATGATCCATGGCTGGCAGTCCTACTGTTCCCTGAGATCCATTATTCCATGCTCCACTCCTGAAAAAATTTGAAAACAAGAATAAAACAGCACTATCACTGTTAATGATGACCCTCTGACACCAGTTTGGTTTTGACTAAATACCTCATTCCTACACACACTTTCACATCCTATTTGGCAGTGGAAAACAGCATATAAAAATTGGGAACTCCTATTATACACTGGTTGCTTATTCTAGTCCCCTTGCCTCCATGATATGAAAACAATTTAAACCTACCTCATTTATTTCCTTTGGCTATATCAAGGCAAAACACAGTGGCCTCTGCATAAACAGAATTCTTCACGTTCAGTTCCATGAATACTATCCTAAACATCAAGTTGAATTTTTTTGGATCATCTGTGGCAATTTTAAGGAGGGACATAGATACAAAATTAATGCTAAATACTCATGGATATCCTGGTTGTAGTGGAGAAAAGAGTTAGGGGTCTGCCTGCCCTACCTACCTGCCCTCTGGATACAAGGAAAGCAAGTGGCATTATCCTGTCAAATATGTATAAATCATCAGGAAATACCTTGGAGGGATAAGTGTTGCCCACGGATGAAAAACTTAGCATCTGTTCACAAAGGATTCAACATGGAGTAGGGCAATTTGCAAAGAATATTTTCACACAGGCTATTCTCAGTGAAGGATTTAGTTATATTGGTCCAGAAAGGCATAAGTGCACTCAGAGCAAGTTGGTAGATGTGCAAGAATGCTTTGCCATGCAAGAAGTATTCTTTCTTGCTCCAAGAGGTGCTTGTGGGTGACATTGCAACTGCAACCAGTGCAATTCCTTTACACTAGCTAAATGTACTCCTATAATATGCGAACATTTAGTTGAACCGCTAGGTAGGTGTGTACAGTAGCAGAATGGGGCACAGGGCAGTTTAGCAAAAGGCAGAAAATATAGGCCAATATACTCAAAAAATCACTGCAGCATGCCCTCTTATTTTGCTTAGGACTCTTTCATGGTTCAAAGAACTGTTCTTTTCTCTGTCGAGGGCTGGTATTCCTTAGAAAACTTGGCTTAGCTGGCTGTTCATCCATGGCCTATTAATATAAAATGTGGTAAGTCCCTTTACTTTTCTGTCAATCAAAATCTCCTTTGTAAAATGAGAACAGTTTTGATTTATTTCTAGAGTTTTAAAAGAGTAACTCTTATCAAGAATTCTGAGATGTTTTGGTACCATAAAAGAACCTATATCATCTGGGTATTTCATATGAAATTATAATAAATTCTGAAATTAAACAGCAAAAGTTTCTAGAGTATTTTTTGTAGGAAATTAATGATACAGAACTTCTTCAACTCACAACAGTAATCTTCAATATATGAGAGAATCTGTCACAGCTCAGTATAAATTAACACTGCAGGAAGAAACTTAACTTTGCCCTCAACTTGTCTACATTGCTGAGAAGTGTTGAACTGGTTCAAGTGGCCATGAAGCTGGTTTATTTACATACTATTCTCTAACCCCATTACGTTCATTATAATGAATGATTTCCCAAACCTCTCTATTTTGATAATTTTGTGGTTTTAATTTTGTATAGCAGGAAAGCAAATGATTCATAATGAGTATCTCAGCCATTGCAGGGGGGGTGGGAACCAGGTGATCTTCAAGTCCATTCCAACCTCTTAGCATTCTATAATCTGTGACTCAGTGCTTTATGTAGGAGATTATTTCCTGCTTTGACGCATCAATAAAATTAGAATGAGGGATGAACCAGACCCATTTATGAGCCTATTTAACAGTTAGTGCTTATCTTTTTTAATGGCCTTCCCATGTATCATTAACAATGTCAAGCATGCTTTACGTGCCACACAAACCAATTTATTTGAGAGCCAGGTCGCACAACCTCAAGGAGACATGATTTAAGCATGATACAGGACTGTAGAAGCCAGAGACCCTCTGCATTGAAACATCACATGCATACACTTCTGATCCTTACTGCTTCATTGCTTTAGAAGCTGGAGAAAAATGGATAAATTTACATCAGCTACAAGAAATATTCATCCGGTATCTTCCATCAATTAAGAAAACACCTAACAGAAAACAATAAAAATCCCACCACAAACAAAATTAAAATTAATAAACCCACAAGTGTATATCTAGATTGCATTAATTTTACTTTTTTCTCTCTTCTACAAATGAATAAACATTTCCCAAAAAATGTTAATATTAAGTTGTACAGGTGATACTCTTCAGATTATTCCTTCTGTTGTGAGTACAAATTTTAAAAGCACAAAGGTCATCAACAATGATGATCTCCAGTTTAAAGTTGCATAATGACACTGTGAGGATGCAGCAATTTGTAGCAGCCTTGGCCATAGTAAGCATGAAGAATTGATATGAAGATCCCAAGGGCAAAGAAGAAATAAAACAGCAGATCCCAGACCTCAGGCATCAAGGAAACAGCCTGAGGCTTGTTCAGGGAGCAGGCAGGTGGAATCAAACAGAAACAGCTCTGAAGAGCAAAGAAGGCAAGGGAACCTGGTAGGCCTTAAGTGCAGCATTCTCCAAAAGATCCAAAACAGCCAGTCAAGCCTCAGGAAAATATATCCAGTCTGGTTTTATGCCCAGTCTGAACCTACTGCTTTAAATTTATGAATGTAGTCTCACAATTTTTTGCTGGAAATGCACCACAGTAGAGAGCTTAGATTGTTTCTTTCAATGTGGTCCTCTGTAGCCAACTCTTCTCCAAGTTGAACAGTGCTTCAGCCCCCCAACTAAGTTGCAGGTTACTTCAATTTATTAACATTTTTCTTCTTTTGGGGTGCCTGAAACCAGATACAATATTCCAGACACTCTAAAAAGTGCTTAAAAAGTGTAGTAAAAATTCCTCCAACATACTATCTGTCTTACTGTCAATATAGCTCAGATGTTAAGGTATTGTGTTTTAGGGGGGTTTGTTTATGTTTCAGGTGAATTATTGGCTAACACAGTATCAATAAAATAATGCATTCCATCTTTCAGGGAATGTTTATTATGATTGCTAGAAATAGCAGCCCTAGAGGACTGTAATACTATCAAAAGACTATTAGAATTGAAAATTATCTGAAGCTTGAAACAGAGTATGCAAAATTAAATAGAATTGATTTTTTCTTGAGGATGAAAATGAGATTTCTGTCACATGCTAGAAGTAGTATCAATCACAGGAACAAAACCCAGAACTTTCAGGGATGTTTAAATCTATGAATCAGCAGGGGATAGTGCCTCTTAATTAAAATTAGCTCATATATTAAGTAAAAAACAGGAGGCACCTACATCCTCTGGAGTTAAAGAAAAAAAGCCATTTTCAGCACTGAACTAACAACATTAGGATAACAAGGCAGGAGTGTTGCAAATGAGACTAAGGGAGAAGTTAATACACTCAAGCAGAACAGTCAAGTTTGCTGATACACAGCAGGAAAAAAAAAAAAAGAATGCAGGTATTCCAGGAGGTCACCAACTTCAGCTAACACTGACAAAAAAGAAGTAAATATCATATGGCACTTATAACAGGAATGTGGATACCAGATGTTGAAAATTCCAGTGTTCTCACTGAAACTAGAACATGGCAGAATAATTAACTGCAAATACTCTGGAAACTCTGCTGTTGGTGAGAAGTCCAAGCAAACATCTGTTAGTAACAAGGACTAATGAAGTGAAAAAAGAAAAAAAACCTCAAATGTGAAAAAAGAAAACAAAAAATCAAATCAACCAGATGAGCTTTTGAACCGAAAAACTCCTTTCATTTCTTTCCTTCTTATAAAAGGAATAAAAGATACATTAGTTGATTTCTTGGACAAGGAGAGGCTGCATTGTCACTGTATCTACATCCCATCTAATGCCTCCTTGATCTAGGCTTGATTTTCTGGTTTGACCTTTAGCCTACCTCATCAGTATTGACTTGTTCGGTGCTTGCTTGTAACGGATTTATTATTTTTTAGCCTATTTTCCATAAGAACTTCTGCCATATCTTTCTTCCACATACTACTTTGTTAAGTCTCCAAAGAAGCTCAATCACCCCGTATCTCACAAAATAACTCTGGAAAAGCAAAGGCAGTCTCTAGACCAATTTTCTTCTTTTTTTTTTTTTTTCCCCTTTTGAGAATTTAAAAGATGTTAAGAACTTTGGACCTTCCTCTTTTAACAGCAGACCTGTACCTACACAGGAATTTTAGGATTTACCCACACAGGAATTTAGGAACAAGTGAGTAGAGTGTAAATTACTTCACTGCTGCTCCTAAGAACCCACTGAACACATTTGTGACCATGTCTGCCTCATGCCTATAAAAATACACCTCCCAGCATGGTATTCACAGATGACTGTTTTCCCCTGTCCATGAAACAGTGCCATCTGCCTTTCTTATTCAGGCTCCAATGTTTCCTGTAATTAAGCCGGCTCATTCCAAACTAGATTGAGTACCCCTGCATTACATTGCAGTCTTAGTCATAAATATGGTCCTAGTGAGTTCAATTATCCATGAAAAGCTTGTGCACATTTTTTTGCCAGTAAGAAATAGTTAAGAAAACACGGGACACTGGTGCATGGTAGCCAGAACAGAGTATATTTGCACTATCCATGTAGGGTCCAAAGTCTACCCTGACTTCTCACCATGAATGAGTCCTTAGTAAGGATAATAGCATTGACCTTGGTGTTTCTGCTGGTCATTGTGCATATTTACATCCTCCCTGCTGTTTTATTGCCTAAAGCAGTTTCCTTAGCCTCAGAATAAAACTAAATTTACTGCATTTTACCCCATCCATTCAATGGATATTTTTTTCCTCCTGATATGGACTATAATATTAGACCTATCCTTTAAATTCTCTTTGTAAGTTGAATGGTAAAAGGGGAAAATATTACTTTTCAGCCCATTAAACAGTTATACTTGAGGACCCAGGTTAACTCTTACAGTGTCGTATTTAACAGAAATAGACTTAAAATTATTAAAAGACTGATCTTTTAATAATTCATTATGCATTTTCTTTGTCGTCATTTTATGCAATTGTGTTTGTGCTACTCATATAGTTCTGAAGATTATTTATTTGGGCTCATTACCAGAGATCAAACAAAACTATATTGGACTGAAATTTCTTAAAAAAAGCTCTACATAATTTGGAGAAGAATAATTTCTTGGTGAAAACAGAATTTTAATCTATATTCTAGGGAAACACCTCATAATACCTTTTGTTTTATTGATAGAAATAGATGAATGAATCCTCCTCATACAAATACATATTTTTATATAGCAAAGATGTCAGGTTAATTTCTGGTGAAAGTATCAATTACACAGTTTGTGCAATAGAACAAATCTTAGTTTTCGGACGTTAACTTTAAATGCAAAAGTTGTCCAGCATATGCAAACTCCATTCTTCATTACTCAAAAAAAAATTTCAGAGCCATTTGACTTACAAATGTGTTAACTAAGTGGATTAATATATTATAACAAAGCAAATACGTTTTTGCGCTTGTAAGTGCTAAAGTCATAAGACACAAAAAGATATCTTCCCTTGTCAAACATTACGCATTAAACAAATTATATTAAATATTTCCAGAATTAAAATTATTTATATTGCATTAAGGCATGTGGTTCCATAACCATGAGTTATTGAATTCAATATTGTTCTCCAATTGATATGAGAAAGAATCACCCTCCTTGTAAAAGTCAGGAATTGTCATTCTGTATCTACAGAAGATCAAACTCAATGAAAATAACTTTTTCCTTTTGGTGTCTACTTCTGTACACCTATGAATACATTTTCAAACTGAACTGTCTGATTCTTAAATGTTAGCATTCAATACAGTCACAGTGCATATTATATTAGAAACTCTTCATCTGCTATTGGAGTTCTTATCAGATCACAGAATATTCTGAGTTGAAAGGGACCAACAAGGATCAACAAGTCTAATTCTTCAGTCAATGGCCCGTATGGCATTGAACCCACAACCCTGGCGTCATTAGCACCATGCTCTGACCAGCTGAACCAATCTCAGTGCCCAGTGTTAGGTTCCAGACCTTCTTACTCTGCTCTGATTTTCTAAGAGTTTTAAGTTTGGGGTTTTTTTTCATTTGGTGGGGTTTTGGGGTTGTGTTGTTGTTGTTGGAATTTTTTGTTTGGTTGGGGTTTTTTTAAGAGTTCTAAATAAAACATTATGACACTAGTGTTTCATAGTTTATCACTAAATCTCAAGACAGTCAGACATTTAAGCACTCTCTTCAAACGTGAAACGTACATTTTCAAAGTGTTTTCTAAGAATTCACCTATACACCTCGTAAGATTTACTGATGTGTTGTATATGAGTTGACCTTGGCTGGATGCCAGGTGTCCACCAATCCCCTCTACCACTCCCCTTCTCAGGGAGACAGAAAAAAGGATGAAAAATCTTGATTGTTTAGACTCAAGAAGTGAGGCAAATAAAGGTAAGAAAAAGGTCTAAAGAAATTTCCTTAGGGGCAAACACAGACTAGACTGAAGAACTGCTGATTTTTTGTCTTTATCAGCTAATTCTTCTCACAGTTGATCTATATTACTGTAGTTGCTCTGAAGCATGGAAGCTGATTATTGTTTTACCGCGGATTTTCAGTAACCTGTACCATTATACAGTGATTGTGCAGCCTGACACTACTTCTTCACTGTATCTCTAACAACTGGTTCTTTAATTCTAATAAGGTTACATTTGTGGTACTAAGGACAAACATGGAAGGGTTGAGGAAAATTAACTTCACAGTTGTCATTGGCCCAAATTCCTTGCTGAAGGCCTGAGCAGGATACCCTGGGTTTATTCAGATATTGTGAAATATCGTCCTCTTTTTCTCTAAAACAAAGACCTTGGCTGGATATTTAATATAACAATAATTCTGATTTAATATGCCACTCCATTTTGGTTAATCCCTAGCATAGTATGATAAAATTTTAAAAAAATGGCTTAATTGATAGTTCTCTAATTTGTAGCCAGGTGAGGTTTTGACCATCTTGGGTGAGAAACACAACAGGAGCTGCTCTGTGAGAGTCATCTCTGTCCTTTCCCTTAGGGTGAAGAGGTCTCAGGCAAGAGCTCATTTGGTTTCCAGAGTAGAAACATTGATAGAAATTTAACAGTAGCTAATGTAATGACATCCCAGACTGAATATCCCTAGTATTTATTAACAGGGCATGAACATTTGAAAGCAATGTAATATTATTGTAGTTACAATATATCATGCTGTATCTGAATGTGTTTCAAAAGTAAGATTTATTATCTTCTGATAAATAAGGATATTTTGAAAATCTATGCCTTACTTCCATAAATTTAAAAGTTTACAAAGCTTAAAAATGTTGTGTTCCTATATCCTTTAGTTATTAAAAATATATATATAATCAAGGTATCAGACCTCCCTCTTTTCTGTATGTGATTATCTTAATCATGAGGGGTTTGTCTTTTCACTCAGTTAACTTTGGATTACTTTCTGCAAAATTTGATAAAGAATTTGTACTCATGTTGTTTTAGAACCTGGTATCTTCTCTGCTTAATTAAAAGACAAATATGTGTTTTGATCTGCCTTAGATTGTGATGGAGGTCTGAAATCACTGGTGTAAAGTTTTGCTGTATTATGAAACAGTAGATATACACATTTAAGAGCAGCTCATTTTCATTCTTACTGCTTCCATGGTTTATAAATGGAAAGAATAGACTGTCTTTAGAAGATAAAGGTGATGTTTAGTTCTAGGAGAAAGCAATGAGGCAGAGACCTACAACAGTGAATGGATATTTTTTCTGTCTTTAGGGCTGGATGCTCCTCTCTTCAGCATGTCTTTTTTCAATGCATGAGTTTCCTTTGATACTTATTGAAAAAGATCTTTGAGGAAAACTCTGGCTGCAAGGTTCAGTTTGGGAACAAGGGACAGTAAAGTTCTTTGTCATAAGCATCAGCTTTATTTTACCATGTCCATATTAATAAATTAAACACTACTGGGATCAACATTTTTTTTTAATTACTTTTATGTATGTGTGTATGTTCAAAGTGTTTCCACAATCCCTGTCATGATTTCACCTTTAACAAGTTAGCACTCTCTCAAGCCATTTCTGGTTGTGCCTCAAGAGCTGTCACCAATAAGGACCATTCCCAACAGAGAGCTTGGCAGCATGGTTGGCAGCCATTCCATGCCAGATGACAGCAGCACCGGATAACAATCCTGAGAACGGTCCATTTAGCATTATAGACATAGAGACAGTGTTTTGATCCATGGCCATTTAAACAGTTTAATGCAAATGGGGAAAGAAGGAGACCAATGTTATGGAAATGGCTAAAATCAAAATATTCCTTGTGTGAAAGGAATCAAGAGTTTTGCCATACCGTGACTCTTTCTTCTTTCAAAAAGAAATAGCAAGCTTTCTTCGGATGTTTTCCAACTTCATGAATCAGTCTGGTAATACAAATGACCACTGTTGAAACAAGTCCTGTTCAACATTAAAAAGGGTAAAACAACCACCAATGCAGATAGAAGAAAACACTGACAGTCAACTGAACTTTGTAGGGAAGGTGCATGAAATCAATAGACGTGTATTCACCGATGACTATTAGGATGATCCATTTCACCCATACACTGGGAAATGTAGAGAATTTATGGACTTTTCTGTATTTGCTGTCTCAAAAAGTAAAAGGAATTGAAAAGTTAATCAATTTTGTAATATTTTAGTGGGCACCTTAAAATGTTAAATACCAGGGTAGTTTAAGGCTCTTTACTATATTACATTTTCATCAAGTCTAACAGTATTCTGATTGCTATAGGAAAACAATGTAATGAAAATGGGAACTGCTTAGCTCACCTCCTATGAAATTTAATGATAATGGAGGTAGTCATCTCTGTACTTTTACATTCGCAGCTGTTGGTTTCATAACTGGAATCAGTTCTCCTTCAAAATAAATTAGTAATACGCAGTTTGTAATGAATGTAACATTTAGCAGGTATGCTTGAGTTCTAAAGAATATTGTCAGATCTCAGTAGCATCTGTGATAATAGGGATGTAGTATGGGTGAATTCCAACTTTTATTATAATCAAACTCTTTGAACTTACTGCTTCATTATCATGCAAAACCTTTTCAGGCGATATGTCCCAGATCTGATCTCAGTCCAAAAACATTTAAAAGGGCAATCAAAATCAGTGCAAATGTTGCTGAGAGTTTCAAGTGCATGGAAGAAATGGATGGTGTTTTTCAACAGATGTTTCTGACAAATACTACCAAATTGTTACCCCTTCTCATAAGCTTCCTGAAGCACAGTTAGATATATGGGTAAGTTTTTAACCCCACACATTACCAAGGAAACACACTGATGTAATCTGAAATGGAGTGAAAATTTTAACTGTGTTTTAATTTTATAAAATATTACAGGCTAATGGCTTTTCAGAAAGTAGCTCAAGTCCCTAAGATAAATACTCTTTTCTTTGTAATAAAAGCTACGTATATTCAGCAATGATTTGATTTTTACACATTTCACTACAATACTTAAGTCACTAACAACGAACTCAGAACACTAACAAATTAAGATGAAAAGTAAAAATTTGAAAAAAAAAACAGCATAAAATTTTATGGCAAAATTGAAAATGATTGAAATTTGAGATTGAAATTTGCTTTCTAAAAGTATTCAGAAAGCTATACAAAACTGGCCTCTTCTCATGATCAAAGAGCTCATAACAATGGCTTCAAACAATTACAGACTTCAGAAAATAATTTGATAAGAAGATGCTAGTCCTTTCACCCACTACTCACAATATAGCCACAAAAATTCTACAGGGAAAGTATCATCATGAAGGCTTCTTAACCATTAATTGTAAGATGCCTTTTTTTGGAAGCATTCCTAATTTGCAGCTATACTTAAAAGAAACATTTTTTATGTTTCTCAAAAATTTGCCTTTTCCTGTTTGCTTTTAGGAAAGGTGTATTAAAAGCCTTTTAAAATATGTGGAAATTTTACTTCTATACTTTCACAAAATTTCAGAAATTATTGATGGGATGAACTGTAGAGGCATGATAAATTACATATATTTTATCCTTCTGGCTTGCTAAAAAAAAAAAATCATTATATCTACAGCGTATTGAAAAACTGACTTGTTTCAGTATTAAATCTCTCAAAAGTTTTAGATTTCCAAGTGAACACCTCTACCCGAGAAAAATTTCACTATTAAACATGAAACTAATTTTTCTCTTCAAAAAATATTTCTTGACTCCTGAGCAGGGACAGGATTTTCTACAGAGCCATGCAATCACATATTATTCCACCAGAAAATAGACACAAACATATCATCCTATATCCCCACTGTATAAAATGTATTTGTGCTTGAATATTAAAAATATATTCTGTTTAATACATCTTTTCCCAATACAGCTGTGTAAAATCCTATTCATTAAAATGGCCAGGTGTTTTAATTTTCAAATGTTCCTACTGTATACACCAATTTCCACTTTGCTACATTTTCTCATACATAATGTATTAAACTGCTTCTTGTGAGCACAGGTTCTTTCACATGCAGTGCAGAACTCGAGAGAGGCAGAATCCCATCCCTTGTCTGCTTGAATTTTAAGTACTTTTGAAGCACTTACAAGAACAAAATGCTTCAAAAAGGAAAGAAATGCTTTAGAGGACAGTCACATCTACTGAAACTTTTTCTGAATGACCATGGTGATTCTTGAAAAGGTCAGCCTTTCTGGAAGTTTTGCATTCATCATAATTTCTCATTTATTTAATGCCTCATCTTTTGGACACGTTCAAGACGGATGTAAAAATCAGAATGCTGTAGAGGAATGTAGAAAGAAATTAAGCATTACTGAGAGCAGACAGAGGAAGCTAGGAGAGGGATGCAATATAAACAGAAATTGCAACAGGAATAATCATTTATAAAACCAGTTTCACTGTGACACTGTTACAGGCCAGTGGCATAGCCCAGGAGCTGGTATAAACTGCCACAGAATCTATTCTGGAAGTCTAAAAAGACAGCATCAGAATCGTTCTTGCTGACCTTTTACTAGCAGTGCCATAAAGCTACCCAAGGAAATTGTATAATGATTCAATAAACACAATACCAAATGCTGAAATACCATGTCAGAAAAGACACTAAAGAATGGCATGCATTGAGTAAAATTAAATTTCCAGCTGCACAGAAATTCCTCACAATATTGCATTGTGCATAATCAGTGAAAACTAAAATGAGCTACTTACAAGTATTTTCAATTTCACTTCAGATTTCATGATAATTTTCATGCTGGAAATGTTTACTTTGAAAATAATACATTCAAAGTAGTTTGCCTTGGGCATATTGTGTATACAATACAATATAATCATCTGATAACAAAGAAATTACAGTTTTCACTTTCTTTCTCTTCAAAATATTTATGGTTTACTTCTACATTGCAAAACTGAAGTGACCCCCAATATTAAATCCCCTGACATCATTATGATACTCAGTCCTATAAGAAAAAAATATTAACAGGAAGACAGTGATTGGTGAGATTCTATAGAGACGAATTTCCCAATTCTGCCTCAACGCAAAATTTCAGGTAAATTCCATTTTTTGGTGCCTCTTTTATTTAAGTAACAATACATATAAGTATTCATCCCTGTGTTCAGTATTTTAGGTCGGGGCATAATATTGCATAACATGCCCACAACTATGACTTTTGGGTGCAAAGGATACAGAAGTTAAAAATATAACCTTAGCAGTAACTGTTTTGGACGGGATAGCACTAACAAGCATAAGGAAGAAAAATAAGGATAAAGGGAGCTTTACCTTTCCCATTCTTTCTCCTTAGAAAAAAATAAAATTAAAAATAGAAAAAAAAAAAGGAACCCATGCTAAAACCTGCAGGAAAATAATGTACTCTAGGCTTTATTTTCTTGTCATGTGTTACTATTTACCACCTAGTAACATATGAACTGATTTTTAGTTAAACTTTGGCTTTAAAGGTTATTTGTGGTTAATTTTTTGAAATCTAAACTTGTTAAATAATCTTAAGGGTCTCAAGTATGCATAAGTTTTCTGCCCAATAGGCAGTCATGTCAAAATAGCAAAAGTGTTTGAGTGGAAGAAATAATCCTTAAAAAGAGAGGAACCACTCTTAGGAACAAGTAGCCCTTTCTTTCAGTGGATGAAGTCGCTATCAACCTTTCCAGAGGTACGTAGTGTATTGTATCAAATAATTTCTAGATAACCTGAAAACAATGAGTCACTAGCAATGTCAAAAAAAGAATTGATGAACGAATCATGCAGGGTATGAAGAATGAGAATAAGGCATGAAATATTGCAGGAAGACCCTAAAAGATGCATTATTCAGAAGCAAAGAGGCAGAGGAAACTCAAGAGTTGAACAGTGATGCATATAATTTAAAAAAAAAAATTAAAATTGTAACTTCATAGAATCATAGAATGGCTTAGGTTGGAAGGCACCTCAAAGAACATCAGGTTCCCATGGGCAGGCACACCTTCACTAGACCAGGTTGTTCAAAGTCCCATCCAATGTGACCGTGAATACTTCCAGGGATAGGACATCCACTACTTCTCCAGCCTCTTCCACTGCCTCACTACCCTTGCAATAAAGAATTTCTTCCATATATCTAATTTAAACCTACCTTCTTTCAAGTTTAAACATTCACCTTTGTCATGTCACTACATGTCCTTCTAATAGGTCCTTTTCCAGCTTCATTGTAAGCCCCTTTATTTACTGGAAGGGTGAAAAGAGGTCTCCCCAGGACCTTCTCTTCTCCAAGCTGAACAACTTCAGCTCTTTCAGGCTGTCCTCATAGAAGTGCTCCATCTTTTCAGCCTTCCACTGCACTCACTCCATCAGGTCCAATTCCTTACATTTGGAGTCCCAGACCTGAACACAGATTCCATATGGGGTCCCTTGAGAATGGAGTAAAAGGGTAGAATCACCTCCCTGACATTTGGTCACATGTTCTGACGCAGCTCGGAATACATTTGGCCTTCTGGACAGCAAGTGCACGTTGCTGGGTCACATAAACCTTCTTGTCAGCACCACCCCTAGTCCTCCTCCTCAGGCCTGCTGTCAGTCCATTCTCTGCACAGCCTTTGTGCTTGGGACTGTCCCAAGCCAGCTGCAGGACCTCATACTTCATGAGGGTCCCATGGGACCACCTCTCAAGCCAGTCAAGATCCACCTATAATGTACTATTAGCAAACCACTACCGGTTAGGATACTTAGGAAGTTTAATATCTTAGGTTCAATGAAAATAACAGTTTCACACTACATAGCTATTTGAAAACAAATTTGTGGTGAGTTGACCTTGACTGGCTGCTAGGTGCCCTCCCAGCCCCTCTCTCTCTTCCCCTCCTTTGCAGGATTGAGGAGGACAGAAGAAATTAGTTGGAAAACCTTGTGGCTTTAAATAAACAGAGGGATATCTCTTATTAATTATTGTCATGAGCAATATAGACTCAAGAACGTTTCAGGGAAAAAGGTGTGGATATGTTATTTTCTGTTGTTCCCCATTAATTCAGTTTTCACCTTGGTATCAGGGAAGAAATGGAACTAAGGTTGTTTTCCTTGGATAGTGCAAAGATGCTGAAAATTTGCTACTCCTTTAGTTCCTCTGAGAAGTGATTAATTGAGAACTAAGCAGCAATGAAAGAATAAGTACAGTTGAAAACACTGCAATCACGTATGCAGTTGGATTGCATCTTTAGAGGTAAAAAAATCAAAATCTAACCTTTGCAGAAACAAAGACCTCATCTTAAAATAGGTTATTTTATGAGTAATTTCAGGTTGTGTGACTGTGACTATGATGCATAGAAGAGAATGCAAACCCAGCAACAAGGCCTGTGGGAGAAAATAATATCTCCTCACACTAATATATATATTTCATGCTGTTCTGTTGAGCTTTAATTTATTCTAGATGCTAAATCAGCAGCAGTCTAATCACCTTCCTAGGCACAGCCACAGTCTAATTCCATAACTTTTTTTTACCTTAGCACCATAGATGGGAAGTATAAGTTTCATTTTGATGACCCAGCCACTATGACAGACATCATATTATTTAAACCTATCAGCTTCTCCTTTTTTCTTAATGTGAATATAGATCAGTATCTTACATTATGTTAGTCAAGCTTGGCTTACTACTTGTAGTTTTTGCTGGAAAAATTATTTCAAACATGACTTACATTCCTCTTTTTACCTATACACATCAGTGAACTCTTCAGTCCAGTATCTGATATCTAGATAATAAAGATTAATGGATTAATTTACCAGATTTTCAGAATATTATTAAAATGCAAATGGTAGGTTTCTGTTAATTGTTCAATATCACATACAATTAATAGTGTACACTTTCTTGTGGTTTTGGTACAGTTTATCTGAAAAGCTTGAGGAACAGAAGCAAAATCTGGGCTTTTATCCCAAACCATTAGATGAATAATAGCACTTAAAAGGTAGAAATGGTGAGCTGGAAATTGTGAGGTTTAGATGCAGGAATAAATACAAGATGGACAGAATAATCATTAAATAGAATTGTTAAGAGAAGGATATTTTTGCAAATGGAAGAGAAAAACAAATTAACAACTTCCAATTAATAACAGCTAGGTATCAAAATTTTGATTCTGAATTTGTGAAACTCAATTTAACACATTAACCTTTTGTCTGAAGCTTTTGCAGAGTCTGGCAAAGACTCTGGAAGACAAAGTCCCAGCTAAGTCAGCTAAGCTGCTGCAGCTGTGACCTCTGGAGCCAAAGGCTAGAAGGCTTACTGTATCTAGCAGATACTGAGCTGTACCCTGAATGTATCTTATTCCCCCTCCCCATTTCTGTTTTTTCACCTGAAGTACTTCAGACTTCTTTCCTCTCCCCTTCTGAAGGTACAGGGAGACCCCTTCCACTAAAACTCTGATGGTAGAATACATAGGAATTTGCAAATTTGCTGAATACAATGTATAATATTAAAATCATATGTACCCTGGCTAACAGAGAAGGAGGAACATTTTCCCTTTTCTATGAATATGTCCTTGCTCTATGTAAAAGGGATCTCCAGTATGCTAGCTCTGTTTCTTGCAAGACTGCAGCTGATGAGGGGTTATGATGCTTTATAATTTGAAATACCTTTGAATCAAATTCCAAACCTGCACCTTGTGGTTTATCTAAAGACAAGAAAATTTCAAGCCTCATCACCTCCACTGAAAAATAATAATCACTCTCATTTTTAAAACCTATATTTGGGATTATCTTTAATCTTTTTATATACATTTAGTTATTTGTTTAGTATACTCTTCTAAATATGATAATGGAAATTCACAATCTATTTAGTCTCAGAAAATGGACATTTCTTGAGAAATCTCATTTTATTTTTCTGGTACTTTGTACAGACAATAATTCCTCTATCTTGGCTTTTAGTGGTTTGGTTTTCTTTACTATTATGTTTTATTTCACAGAGGAGTGTGTGGATTAAAAATGGTTTTATCTTTTGTGTATATTTCACTTCTTGAAACTGCAGAGAACTGAATAAAACAGCTTCTTTCACCTGTTTAATTATCCATGTCTTCTTTTTCTCTGCATAGCACTCCTATCAACAAAAGCCAATTATGAGACTGAAGTTTAACTGTCAGGTGAATATTAAGAATTATGAAACAGTGCTGCTGGATGACTGTTTTATTGTGACTTCCTAATTATTTTTCTAGTGGTTTAAGTACTTTCCCCCTCTACAAATGACGTTCTTTGTAAAGGTTAAATTCCCATGTGAATCTGAACACAGTGTAAGAGAAGTTCAAAAATGATTCTACTGTTTCAACTGAAGTAATTTCAACATTAAAATGATGCAGATTTAAAATGCAAATGTATTTAGTATCATCTGTGGATTAATTCAAACAGAAAGTGACAGTTTCATTATAGTTTTCACTAAGAATTTAAATCTGAAAATCTTTGAAAGCAAAGATGTATAAATCCAGATTTAAGACACCTGCACCCCAAAACCTAATAGCAGTAAAAAGCCCATTGACAGGGTGTTCCTTGCTGCTTTATAGAGGTTAAACTAATGATGTGAAACGGAAATATGCCAACACAATACACCACTTGTGTTAAATTACTCCTAAATGATAGCTACATCTATGTACTCCTATTTCTTAATGAATACATCCTGTCTACTAATTTTAGTTAGGTTTAATATTTAATGGCTTTGTGCTTCTCTTACCCCCCAGAAATTACTTAAATCCCTTATTACACAGCTCAAAAATATCCTTAAACTTCAACCCATCCACTGCACAAGAAGGTCACTCTAAGGTGGCTGATACTACCAGCAAATCTATCTGGATGGTGTTAAAGAGCTGTGACTAACAGCTAGATCACTCCTACTTAGCCACAAGCCCAATCCTTCATATCCCCTTTATAATGATTTAAATCATTATATCAGCATCAGGAAGAGTCTAGTATATACTATTATTGATTAAATCTAATATTATTTCCTTGTCACAGTAGATCTACTGTTTTTCAATTTTCCAACACTTGTTCTGACATTTCTTTGATCTGCCTCCCCCTTCACATGACATCAAAAAGACAGAGACAAAGAGTCTCAAGGATCAAAGAAGTAGGTAAACACAGAACACTGGAAGTGAAGAAGATTTTCTCTCAAGACCTCACCATTAAGCTTTGTCAACAGAGTATGCATGACACAGCAAGTTCAGTAAATCAGAGGATTGCCTTAGAAATAAAAGCTGAGGAGCTCCTGTATTCAAGATTCATAATTTCTAATACTGACCTGAGCCACTGAAGGAATAACCAAATGCATGTATCATGAATTTCTAAAGTAATTCATTTTAACTATCCTACTTTCATCTTTCCCTTTAATAAAACAAAATCTTTTAATGAACTCAACATAGAATAGTAAATATCTCCAGAGCAAAAGTTGCAGAAATACTGCAGATAATAGCAATGCTGCCAAACATATCCATTGCATCCTTAGGCTGGCACTGCAGCAGTGTGATGATTGTTGTGCCTCGGGTCTGGCTGGCACTGTGATAATATATAAAGCATATAATCTCTTGCTAACCCTATAGCCTGGGGAAGGCAATTCAGTACAAGAGAGGAGCTCCTGCAGCATACACCTACCCACCACTTTCTGGGGCAGATGCAAAGCTGTGGAGAGTCTTGGAGCAACTACAGCCTGGTCGGTGCCCAGTGCCTTGAAGGTGTGTGACCCCGTTGGGAGTTGGGTATTCCCTATCCAATCCAACAGCCAATTTCATGAGTCAGCAGAGGGAGGCTCCAGGGTATCAAAGACAGAAACACTCAGGGCAGAGCACGGGGAGGGGGGTCAGAGAGTTCTCCACATATCCAGCATCCAAGTCCCAACTGCATACTGCCTGTGGGCAGACCACCTTGCTGACCTCCTCCGGCCTCATACCATCTCCCTTAAAGAACACGGAAGTCATTGACTCCTAAAACTGCTTATATAACACTCATTGAACTGTTCTGGTGTCTGAGTCCGTTCAGTCTGCTCACTGCTTATAAATGGTGACAAACATTTGATCATTAAGGACATAATCCAGCTAAATCAGGTTTCTTCCCCAACAACATAACAAACTAATCTTTAATATGTAGGAAAAAACAGAGGGAACTATTTTGTCTTAGAAAAGCATTAAGAAGGAGGAAAGCAAGCAAGAAAGCTGGCTTTTCTTTAGTCTTATATCCATCCATTAATGAATATCAGTAAGACACAATTATATTTCTGATGTGGCGCCATTAAATCTTTGTGTCAGCTGAATCAGGTACCAACAGAAACTTGAGGAAAGAGAAAGAAACTACTGACATAGTGACCATACTAATTCTTTCACATTATTATTTTTAAAAAAGGATTGACTATCCTCTTAGCTGTCAGCTAGATGCTAAATAACTGATCTTATGGAAGCAGAAGAGCTGGATTAATATTTTTAAAACTGCTAACATAAGATAAATGAGAATAAATATCGAATTATACAAAAAGAAAATATTACACTTAATAATTGTCATCCTAAGTTAATAATTTATTACCAAACACATAAAAGAAATAAATATACAGTCATCTCCCTCAGAAATGAAGATTCTAGTGGAAAGAATCGTTATTATGCGTATATCATTAAAACAAAACTCAAGAGAGTAGCATAGTGATAGCAAACTTGAATTAAATAAATAAGCTGCAGAAGTCAGAGCAGTGTCAGCTAGAACTACGTTTACAATTTTGCTTTCAGTGCTGTATACTTCAAATGTGCTTGGAAAAGAAAGTTTTATTCTCAAAGTTATCTGGAGTTGTGCTCTTGGAGTACATGTCATCAGGAAAAATAAAGGATCGTGACTTTCCCTAGACAAGGAGAATTCTTACTGATGATATATTTCTTGGCACTCTATGTTAACTTAGCAAATGGGATGTTGTCTAAAACACATATAAGATGTATTGTCATCTTCTATGTCTTCTAGAATATATAGCAATTTAAATGGCAGTCATAATATTTTGGTCAAACTCATCTTCCTCATTTTTTATTTTATTCTCAGCTTCTTTCTCTATATGAATTAGTCAATTGTTAGTATTTTTTACTTTTTTCTAAGGAGCATCATAGTCACAGGAATGTAGCCATTAATTATCTTGTATCTTTTCTTATTATATTATAAATATTGAACAAAGAAAAAATAAAATTGTAGCAGATAGCAAAGTAGAAAGGGAAAAAGAGGTTTAGAAGAACATATTGACAGGTTAAGGAAAGACAGGTTAAACTTAGGCAAAAAAGAGATACTTTTAGGGTACAAAATGTGCCAGTAAAATTACTATTTTATTTTTTAAAAAATAGTACTTCAAAGTCCAGATTTTATTTAAATGTGTTTTGGGGTTTTTTTCCTTTTTTATTATTTTGTCCAACCGATTTTACATTAATTTTCTCTGTGTTATCCTGTCATGAGAATGATAGGAACAAGACAATTTTACATCTCAGACTTTCTTAATCCCTCCTTCCTACTGCTACAGCAGTCACATTTTAAAAGTTTTTACAGCAAAGGCCCCCAGGGGTGGATTTTATTCAGATAGTTTCATTTCTCATCTCTGTTCTCCATGGCTGAGGGGCACAAGATATGCCATGGAAGGTACCAATACAAAACATGTGACTAGGTGCGAGTAGAAAAAAGGATGTGCTCAATTAAATGCGTATGTGAATTCTTGAATTTTACATCTACTTTTGTCTGTACGAGGTGAACACCAACTGCTTGACATAAACCTATTTTTGGTACTTGGATTTTCATCAATTATCAAGACTGAGCTTCAGTTAATGTGAAGTACGGTTTTTCCCTGCTGGTGTTCACCAAAATGCTGGGACATTACAGCTCAATGTGGAGCTACCCTTTTTTTGTTTTTCTGGTGTCTTTTAATCCCCATTTGAATGGACGTGGATCAAGAACTGTAGATCTGATTATGTGGGACACATATTTACTTCCTTATGAAAGCTGTGTTTTCATGCTCTTGAATTACGGTTCAACAGCTTATGTTCTCAGCCTATATTATAGATTAAGTAGTCAGGGTACCATAGCGAATAACAATAAATATATTTGTAATTATACAGGTACTTCATGAATCCAGCAGTCTGATGTTCATCTTGGAATTAAATCGTCTTAAGGATAATGTATTACCTTTGAATTAATTCAGAAGAGTAATTCACTTAATACTTTCCCAACCCACAAGCTCATTCTGAAAAAATCATTAACAAGTAAGGAGAAACACCTTCATCACAAGACTGCTGAGTCTCTAGCCTAAAAATTCCTTAAAATCACTCAGTCTGTTAAACAGACATCCCAACATAAAAAGACAAAATAAAGCCTTCTTGTTGGAAAAAAAAAAAATCACAAACTTATTTTAGCCATGCAGTCTTCTATATAGCAACTAACAAAAACAAGGTCTTGAGGATATCATAAAGAACTTTGTCTACCAAATTTAACCTATTACTTATTTATGAATTTTTTTTTTCATGATAACTTTATAAATTCATCGTTACAGATCTCACTAAAAGACTTTGAGAGAGACAAGTGGTATGTGTTAATGAAGCTCAGCCCCTGTTGTCTTAATTCATTAGGAGAAAAATTGATTCACAGCAGGTCATGTCAGACATTTCTAGAATTTAACCTGGCTCAATATTTACCTCTGTGTAATTCAGGATAACATTCTAACTTGAAATCCAACTATTTAATGAGAGTCCACTGAGTTTAAGGCTTCCTACTCTAAAGTACTTCTAGCTCCAGCTTGGAATTGCCTCCAAGCATAAATGGACATCATTCCCAGCTGCTAGTAGTGCTAGATACAAATCATTCAAAGTTTGTTGGTAAAAGTGGCCAAATTATATACAATGCCCAGCTTCATGCCCTAATTATCATACAGTGTCATTTTGCAAAGCCAGGTTTCAAACATCTCTGAGATCAGAAATGACTAAATGATTTTCATATAATTTATGCAAAAATCATTTTTTCAACTTATCACAACATAGAAAGGACCTCTAAGATAATTTTTAGAAGAAATAAAGATAAATTATCTTTTTTGAATACATCAGAAACTCAAAAATTAATAGATTTAAAGGGAAACACAAACAAAAATTAACTCATTTGAAGGCTGGAAAGAAATACAGACACTTTTAGGAGCAAATGGTAGAAGGAGCCTGTTAATCAAATTAAATGGGAGGCTGAACAAAAAAAACAGAGGAATGCTAAGTAAAGTTTCTTCTTACACTGCTCTTTAAAAGAATAGAACAAGAATTCTTAAATGCTTATATGTCATCAAGTAAAGTTTTCACACTAAGAAGATAGCAAGGCTTCTTTGCAATAAGAACATATTCTGGGTTGGTTTTCTTTTTCAAATAAAACATTCTTTTTCTCTTATCCTTGGAAGGATTTTTCTCATGTGCTCTTATGTGAAAAGGTATTTCTTTCAAAGATGATTATGCAACCAGCTAGAACATAAAACTACCCATTTGCCAATCTTCTCTCCTGTCTTTTTCGCAACACTGAAGCTTTCCTTTTTATTTATCATCATTATGGTTTAAATTACACCGATCTCTGTTTCTGTAATACAGACATAATACATTAATTTTTGGTTCTCGTCCAGTACAAAAAAGTGTACACATTTTTTAATATATGTAGATAACTGTTCATATGAATATTTCCTTGTCAGCTAGTGAAATGTTTGCAAAACTGTCTTCAGGGAGCTGTGTATGCCAGTTAGATTTCATGTTATGAAATGAGATGGGTAAAGTTTAGTTAAAAAAAAAAAAAAAAGTGTCGTTATTAAAGGTCAGTAGTTGGCCTCCTTCCTCCTTTGAACAGGGTTTACATGCCCAAGTGTTGTTGGTGGGCCTGTGCCAGGGCTACCCAGCCTGGCCCCAGGGAGGAGGAGGGGAAGGGAGGGGAGAGAAGCAATGTTCTTACCTTCAATTTCTGGACAGCTCTTCATACACAACAAGAAAAAGCAGAGAGGATAGCTGCAAGGTTCTTACCTTCTATTTCCAGGCTGCTCTTTGTACTGGACAAGAGAATGAGGAAAGGAGAAAGCTTCTTACTTTTGATTTCTGGGCTGCTCTTTGTACTCACAAGAGAAAGAGGAGAGGAGAGGAGAAAGTTTCTTACCTTTCATTTCTAAGTTGCTCTCCTTATTCCATAAGACAAAGAGGAATGAACTAGCCAACCCCACCCCCTATTATCACATTTGTCTTTATTACTCACAGCTGTGAGCCATTAAGGTCAAGGCTGTTTCTCTGCTTTGGTAATTAGTGCACCTGTGACTTATCGGGGGCCAGGTCTCCTGTTAAGATAATTAGCACTCATCCAGTATTCTCTGGGTTTCTTCTTTTAAACAGTTTCCTAGCCTGTTTCCATCCATAAGGAGCAACTCTGTGGAAAAATATACTTTTTTTTTTTATTTAGGGAAAGTTTTCATAGGTATATCTTATCCTTTAGCCAAAGAAAAAGGGGAAACATCAAAGTAATTTTGTACTTGCATAGTAAACATAAACTTGGAATGTGTGCTATACAATAGATTTTCTCAATGGCAGACCATCTGATTTATTTGGGTTGATGACATTCAGCAAGTAGTTTTAACATATTTTGTTACAAAAATTCCAACATTGTCTGACAAAGATGCTATTTTTGGCTCAAAAACCAGTGTTTCCCTGCAGATCCTTGAGGTGCAGCAGAACAGTCTGGTACTACATCAATGTAAGTCTGTGTCTAAGCTTGTGTCAACAGTGTCCTGGTGCACCGGGCTTTGTTAACAACATTGCAGCCAATTGACAAAGGAAAATAGTTACTCACCTTTATCTGATATTCATTAGGTCACATTTTGCGTACTCCCAGTTTTTGTTCCCAGTGCAAGACGTTGGTAAACTGGAGTGAGTTGAGTGAAGGCCAACAGAATGGTCAGGGCTGGCGCGCCCGCCCTGTGAGCAGAAGCTGCTCAACCTACAGAG
>WBMY01031618.1:204613-278301 GCA_013397315.1 Donacobius atricapilla
GAGGACTCATACTTCAGCAGATTGGATTACCTTCCATTGATAGGGAAAGAAGTTCAGACAAGTATCCTGAGTGCAAGTAAATCCCACACAAGAAAACAACACTGATCCATAAATCTGGGACCAAGAGAAGTCTTGTAATAAAAGGGACAAACAGCCTCATTCCTACAAAAGAGCCACATTTTCAGTGTATCTGCTTCAGACATTATTAAAACAAACCCAGATAGAAAAGTATTACAGTGTTGTGATCAAAACCAGAAGTTGTACAAGTGTGAAATTCAAACTTTTTCATATATTGAAGGGGTTTTACATTGACAAAGCCATGGCAGATGAAAGCGATAGTTTCTTTTTCAGAATCTTTATATATCTGAACATTAGCTTTATGTATCAGAACCTTTATTTGGCCACCAAACAGTACAGTTCCTGCTGAGCATCATCAAATATAACTTGCAGCAAGTAGCAAAGATTAAAAAATTCTTTGGAACTTACCTTTTTTCCCTCTGGGAGGGTAAAGTTCCTTCAAATCTGCAGTCTATAGGGTACCACTCCAACCCACAAAGAGGTCATAGTCAGCTCACCACAAGTCTTTCTGTTCCTGTTATTTCATCATTATAGATAACTATTTCCTAGAACCTTATTTGAGGAATTATGTAATTTGGTGAAAATCTTCCTAAATCTACCTCCCTTTGTCTTTTTTTTTTTCCAAACAAAAAAATTCGTTTTTTTTGTCTGATGACTGCAGAAGAAAGTTAAGAAACTTGACTGGAAGAAAGTTCAGCCAGAATCAAAAGAAACAGGGACAGAAGTTCCAGAGCTGCCCTGGGGGCCTGTAAGGCTGCCGGGCAGTCTCCCATCCCCAGAGCCCAGCATCACACCTTGGCTAAGCCCTCTGCCCTCCCCTGTAGTGCTCAGCTCTGCTGCAATTCCAGCTGCCCAGTGACTCTCTGAGTCATTGCAGCTTCAGCACCACATAATCCTGAAAGGGATGTGTAAGAGTAAGTTGAGGCTGCCAGGGGAAATGCACGCATGCCAAAAGAAAAGGGAGGTTTAAATGGTAGGGACGTGGTAATTGTGGTCACTGAACAAAAACATGACGCAGTCAGAAAGTTGAGGAAAGGAGAAATTGTCCTGGGTGCCTCCATAGTAGCAATGCAGAGCCTGTTTTTTTTTCTTTTTTGCCTCACTTCCCTAAGTTCCAATTCTTAAGGAGTACATGCATGAAAAGAAACTGACTTCCTCCTAGGTCATGACCTTTCATGCATAATATAAATTCCCATATTATGATTATAGTGTAGCTATAGTAATTCAGAAGTCATGCAGAGAGCAATTTGACATAATTGTATATAGAGTGAGGGCAAAGGTATTTGAGTTAGAAAGAGAACCAACCATTTTTATTGATGTACAATTTCATAACTAATTGTTTTGTTGAAGAATAACATCTTGGGAAGTGATGTATTTGTGTTAGGCCATAGTGAATCATGTCCAAAACAATTAAGAGAATAGTTTTTGCATGTTCACAGCTTTTGAAACAAAAGGCTCAAATGTCAGAAAAAATTAAAGATGACATTTGAATGATGATGGACAAGGAGAGGGGCCGAAGCTAAAAGTTTCTGCAAGGTCAACAAAAGTGGAATCTGACATCTGAATGGAAAAAAAAATTGGTTCCAAACGGATGCATTATCCTCAAAGCACTGACAAGCCACTGTCTGAGAACAGACAAGTCTTTCTGGAGTGATCAAGAGAGTAAAGCAGTTTCTATGATTTCTGTAATCCCAGACCTTTACTGTTTAAGATATAGAACAAGTTAAGTATGCATGAGAAAGAAAAAAAAAAAGTGGTGATTAATTCAATTTCCCTCAGTGGATGAAACCATCTTGCAGCTCAACATTATTTAAATAAATAGAACAGCATTTGATGCTGTGGAAATGCAGTTCAATCTTATTGGAACTTACGCTGACAACAGCCATGTACAATGTGTTATCAATCTTATTTTCTCCTTTGTCTCATTATATTATAACAGGCAAAAAGACTTAGGAGTTCATACAATATGAAAGAATGTGATATTCTATCAGTTGATATCACAAAACTATCCTTTTCTTAAATGGGGAGAGATAGAAGTAAATAAAGAATAGCAGCCAACGCAATTATGTAAAAATCTGCGGAGTATGCCCTAGAGAGAAAGATATGTACATTTTCCTGTCTAGTTCCAGTACGTGTATTCATTTCAAAACTAGACACTTCCCAATACAAACAGAGCAAATTCAATTTTGTTCAAACAACATTCCCTTCTAACACTTCATGTGCCAAGTGAGAAACACAACACAAAACCTTGAACAAATTAAACATCTCTTTTAAGAGCAATGTAAATGTTAGTAATTTACTTTCAGTAATGGGAGTTTTTCTGATTTGCTGCATGACTGCATTTGGATGTTTCAAAGAATACGCTGTTTGTTTCAACCTTAAATCTTGTTTGTGTATGAAAAGATTTTGTCAAACTCATGAATGTCAAGTAATACATTGTAAATACAGCCTTTGTTAAGTGCTTTCAGAAAGATCTATGCAAGCTTCAATAAAAAGGGAAAAGATAGGAGTAGGTGAATCCATCATATGTGTTTTTGCTGAGATGGAGCAACATGACCATTTTTTTCAACTTATGTGATCAACTGGACAAGTGACCTCAACAAAAATCCGCGAGACACACATAGACAAATACACATGCACTTTTCACCTAACTGCTACATGAGTGTTGGTTGCATCCCTGCTTGATTGAAGATGAACTACATGATGTAATTACTGACCACTGTTGAGAAAGCATTGAATGAATGAAGGAAGACATAAATAAACCATCAGAATTTTCTTTATATGCATATATTTGGAAGTTTATGATTTGATAAAGAGGAAAGACCTTGGAGGAATTATCAATGAGAGGGTGAACTTGTAAGGAACAGGAGAGAAAGGTAGTGTGACAAGATGATGGTAGAGATAAAGGTGCCAGGTCATTCACTGTTATAAATTAGGATTTTCCACTGCAAGCCAAGGAAGGAAAAGACCAGGAGTACTAGGTAATCAGAATGGGTGAACATGAGTCATGGGTTCAATATAGAACTGAAAATTTGAAGTGATCCTGATCCTGAAGTATGTCAAAGTATACAGACATGTGCAGGGGTATTAATGTGAAAAAATAGAAGGTATTGCTATGACTCTAAAATGGACACTGAACAATTTTGATAAACTGGGTTCAAGAAGATGAATTTAAACAGGAAGAGAGGAAGCAAAAATAGCTCTCAGCATGATGAAAATAGAGGATTCTGTCCATGGAATGAAATGAAGGTAATTCAATTTATTCATCTTGGCATAATAAAATGAAGAGGGAATACACCTCTGCCTAAACACAGCAGAACATAGCTACTGGAAATGACAGAAATTATACAAAACTAAGAGCCTACTGGCATGGAAAGAACAGTTGTAGAGCAGTCTGCCTGTATGAGTGGCAGAGGTAGCAGAGCGGTCTAGCTCTAACATGGATCTGGTTTTCTTTAATATGAAAGGACAACAACCTGTGATCTGATTCTAGTTTCAAATGCTTCCAAAATTCCTTTAATTCATATTAAGAGTAAACTAACATGATTGAACAAGGTTGTGCTGAAGTCTGTATCTATTAGAAAGATGCAAAGGTACACAACCTGATGGTTTGCAAAGGGAGAATATTTCTTTTGTTATCTCTATCCTCTAATGGGCAAGAGAATAAACCGGGACACCTTGTGAAAGTAAGATAATAATCCTTGAGGCAGTAAGGCTGCAGGGACAATTCACTCAAAGAAACAAAAGAACCTAACAGCATCTGCAGAGAGTCAGGCCAAAACTCTGGTTAACAGCCTAAGCCTAAGTCTGTGGAGTATATTTACATGAGAATAAGGATACTTACATGTTTATATTGTAATTATCTATACACCGTTATAACCTTCAGGTATTTGTTCCCCAGGTCGTTTCTAAGCACTGAATAACTTTGAATTGAATTTTTGTTCCTAAACATATCCAGGATCCTTTTAAATTCTGTGAAGGTTATCAATATTGATAGCATCCTATGTCTATTATTTCCATGACTGACTTAAAATCTGTGGTAGACTTCTTCTTTTCCCTTGTTCTGAATTTCTTACTTTATAAATTCCTTTACTTCTCCCTAATTTTTTTTTATTTAAAGGGGATAAAAGCAATTAAACTCTGTACACTTTTAACCCTGTTTCTCAATATATCCATAGATGCTTCCAATAATCCTCTCATTTATTTATTTTCCAGGCTGAAGTATTCTTTCCTTAATTCTCTCTTGCATGGAAGTCTCCTACTCTGATCATTAATCAATGTGCTTCCTCTGATCCTGGGGAAACAGTTTCACTCATATATCCTACACTGAAATTCAGAGATGCAGTCCATAAGATATTTTGAACATGACTCTAAAGCAAAACAGAAGAATCATATTTTAAGCTCAATGACAATGTAAATTTTTAAGGAGTTTGTAATTTGAAGACTTCAGTAAAATTGCTTAAATACAGAGCAAAGATTTGGGGACATAATGCAGAATCAGCATTTCAGAAAATAATAAGTACTTTGTAAGGACATTTCTCTTTCATGCTGTCGTGTGTTTTCCATACCGAAAAGGAAGGCTACTCAGACCCTTAGCATAAAGAGAGAAGCACTCTTTTCTGACTCTGAATATTTGGCCAAATTAAGTGCCAATACATCATAGTGACACAACTAGAACAAATGTCTACCCATGTTTTGATACATCAAGACAATCACTTCTTAACCCTAACTGCTCCTCTTGTGCTAAATTAAACATCAGGGGAAGCCCTGGACACCATCAAAATCAGTAGTGACATGCAACGTGATACTAATAACCACAAACACACAATCCGTTAAATTGTCTTATGACAATTTCTTTCTTTCAAGAAACGCTGCAAAAGTTAGAAAATGCAGAACTTTAACAACTAGCTCAGATAATATATATTAGTGCCAAAATATTTAATGGATAGCTTCATATTTGTTGATTTTGTAACAGTATTTGACAAGTATAAGCAATAAAACAATAAATTACATCCATGTCTTTACTATTCATCTGCAACTGGTTAAGCAGGAAATTCATAAATATATCTGATGTAGTTGTATCCAAATCCCTGAGATAGTGTGTTATTTTAGCACATCTTTTAGATAAATAGATACTGCATAAATGTATTAATCTCCAGCAAAAACAGCTGATCTGAGTGACTGAAAGTTAGAAGGGAAGTGTTATGTGATACTATAGAGTGATGAGTTTCGTGGGATTTGGAATACCTCAGTATGCTGTTTGTTATGAAGATGCATTATTATTTCAGCAAAGAATAATCGAGATCCCATGATAAAATACCAAAAGAAACCTCAATGATGCAAATAGAGGAAAGCTCACTTTATTGATATACATAAATTTAGGCTATTTTTTTGCACTTCTGAAGAGCACCTTTAAAATTACAGGCTTGAATTTCTCCATCTCACCTAAGAACATATATCTGAACTGAAGTAATTTGTTCACAAACAATATTGATATCCTGTTTTGTTTACGAGAAAGGTCTGCCCTCCAGGCTTAAGCAAAAGCAGTCGATTTAAACACCTCTTTATGAGCATGACAAGAGGCACAGACATAGAGAGACTACAGCATGTTCCTGTGCCTCAGACGAGTTTTTTCTTATTCCAGTCAGCTTGTGTCTGAATTTGAAGGGTATCTTCTTAAGACAGCACATCTCTTTGGTCACAGCATGACACAAATGTGTTTCTGATCATCCAAAACAAAGTGATTTAAATAGCAAGTTAGCAGAAGAGACTTCATCAAGGCAGCACCCACCTCCTTGCCTGAGTATTTTTCCCAGAGGTATGTATTTTTTAAAGATGACAAAACTAAAAGGCATTTTATACCCACTAACAACTGCTAAATGCCCAATAGCAGGGAGGCTGCCGGTTCCCTGTTCCCAGGTCCCCGTGGACATGCATTCACAGACACACCCTCACAGCGACAACCACCCGCATCACATGGATATACACATGCACGGAGATCAGCACTGGCAGGAAACACAGCATTTACACAGCCACAAATAGCGCAAATCACCTCATCCTGTTCTGTTCTCAGGCTGGTCAAAATGAAACCTCTTAGTGGAAAATATACACATCTATAGAATGTGAGTCCCTCCAGAAGCTGGTCTTTCCAATAACTGCATCCTCTGATGGCATTTGGATGTGCAAACTCTAAAGCCTACACCCCAGTCCAGCTCCTGCTACTCAGACCTCCTCTATGACAAGGTTTTTAGAACATTAAGCTTCCTTTGCTTGTGTATGGATAGACCTTTTATAACAACCTAACAATACTTGGTTCTTGGCATATGTTTTTCTGTCTGCCCTGGGCATCCTGTTATTGGCCCTGGGCTGATAAAGCATCACACATTGCAGAGCTGTATGGTTGCCTCTTAACTAAATAAATTGATGATGAGTGCCTTTCCAGCTCTAGGATCTTCAAGGGTTTAGACTGATCCTAGGGTCAGTCCTGTAATGAATAAATCTAGATGGTCTTGCTGAAGGCAAAAAGTTTACCAGCTATTATTTCTTTGCACTTTCTCTGTAAGGCTTAATATCCCTCTCTTTTTTCTTTTTTTTTTTTTTTGCAAAGAAATGAGTCAACTTTTCCACATTTTNTTTTCTTGGACAAACTCCTTTGATTTAATACTAGTCAGCCAAATAGTATAATATTACACAGTTTAAAGCAAGGCATGTAAAGCATCTCTGAGCTCATTATTGACCTCTTTCCCCAATAAACACTGCTTTCTCAAACTTAGATTGTGAAAGAAAAAAAGAGCATTCTGGTTTCTAAATATGCAATACCTTGTTTTATTGTTTTCAATTTTTTTTTAAATTATTGGCTTATTTTTCAGAAACTAGGAAATTCAAAAAGCACTGCACTTTATTCATATTCAAGCCAATTGAGTTTTCCCTTTGCTATGAGGGGGTTTTAAGCTTCTAATTAAGCCAATTTTCCTGTAAGGAATCATCTTTCTACCTGCTGCAAGGATAATCAGAGTTCATATATAAATTTTAAGAAAGATGTTGTTCCATGTCTCTCTCCTTTACATTAAGAAGCATCACCCACTGAAGTTTATTTACCTTTTTCTGCTTCTGCTCCTGTTTCTTGAAGAATTCCTCAGAGAAAATCTGCCAAGGGAGGACTACTGTAATTTCGAAAATAGGAACAGGATAGAATTGCAGTCTCCACAAGAAGTCTTAAAGTCCCAATCCAAGACTGAACTGATGTATAAGAAGGAAGACATGCCTTGAGGGAAGCAGTAGCAGCAGCACCAAAGGACTTCTGCTCCTTATGTTGAGCTAGTCCAGAGGGTAACAGTAGTCATATACTCCAAATAGCAGATACAGTCTCACAGCAGCCTCACTCTAATCTGCAGACAGTATTACCACTGCTAATGGAATGCGTGCTTACGCAATCTACACTGTGGGCTTGACATTTCTGAGCCTGAATTTTAGCTTGCTAACTATTGCTAGTTCCTTTCCCAAGGGAAAGCTGTCAAGAGTTTTCTCTTTTCAAAACATCTCTTTCTGTTTCTCAAAACAGGTTAGGTAAACAGTGCTCCTTCTCCCATAAGAACTGTCCCCAGGTGTTGTTTCCTATTACTTAACACATGGAGAGAAGTGTCAGTCCGATGGACCAATAATATACCTTTTTAGAGCAGCATGTTATAAAAGAAACTGTTGGAATTGTAAATAAAGCCTTCTTTTTCTTCTGACAACTATATGGAGTCAATCTATTTCATGTCCTACCGTGACATCTACACCAACTTTTTTCCCATTATTTAAGGCACAAGCATGGAGCTGACCTTTATGAAAATCTTTGGGGAAAAGATAAGAAATTATTCCTTACTTGAAACTTTATGTGAGTGATCCCAGATTCATAGGAGGATTTGGGTTGGAGGGGACTGGTGGGCTTCATCTGATTCAAATCTCCGGTCAAATCGGGGCCAAGTTTTAATCTACTATCTTGAAGGGTATTTGAAAATATATGATTTTCCTTCTGGGAAGGATAATTTGATTTTCTATCTTATTAGTTTAATAATGTCATTTATGACTAGCAATGAAATCTATGTTTTGCTATTAAATACTTTTATGAAAAATACTGTATAATCTCTTACTATAAAAAGGGAATTGTATTCAGCAGGTGAAGAGGAATTTTATTCTGTGGTAAGAACATGGTCTTTAAGAAAGCAAACCTTTAGATCTTTTAAAGAGTTACTCAGCAGAACTCTCTGGAAAAGGGAGAAGAGAGCTGGCAAATATTTCAGGACTCCTTTCATAGAACACAATAGCTAGGGATTCCCAGGCAAAAGAAACAGAGCAAGGAAGGCACTGGCATGAGTGGATGAGGCCTGCTGGTCAAACTAAAGGGCAAGAAGTAAAAGCATAGGCAGTGAAAGCAAGAATAGGTATTTGAGGAAAATAGGGCTGTGGTCTGTTTGTGTAGGGATGGAGTGAGGAAGGCCAAGGCACAGCTGCAGCTTAATTTGGCAAAGGCAAGAAAAGAAAAAAAAAAGGGCTTCCAAAGTAATGTTGACCAGAAAAAGCAGGTCAAAGGAGGCATATTCCCTACGATAAAGAAGGCTGGCAAATTGGTAGCTACCGATGAGAAGGCTCAACAACTTTTGAATTGAGTACTCAACAAGTTTTTTGCCTCATTCTTTTGCCTCTCTTCCCACACCTCTTGAGCAAGTGGACTGGAAGATGATGATTGGGAGAGCACAGTGCTTAACTCTGTAGGAGAATCACGGAATTATTTAGGTTGGAAAAGTCTTCTGAGATCATCTATTTCAACCCTTGGACTGATCACTACATTCTCAACTTGACCATGTCATTAACTGCCATGTTCTGTCATTTCTAGAATGCTTCCAGTGATGGTGCCTCACCACTAATCTGGGCAGCCCATTCCAGTGTTTAACAACCTTTGCTATGAAGAAATTCCTCCTGTTTCCCAGCCCAAATCTCCTTGCCCTGCAGCTTGCAGCTGTGTCCTCTTGTCCTGTCACTAACTGACTGGGAGAAGAGACCAACTCCCATCTTGCTACAACCTTCAGGCAGCTGTAGAGAATGATAAGATCACACCTGAGCCTGCTTTTCTCCAAGCTGAGCAACCCCAGATCCCTCAGATATTCCTCATAGGACTTACCCTTCCCCAGCTTTGGTGCCCTTCTCTGGACATGTTCCAGCACTTCAATGTCTTTCTTATAGTGAGGGGTCCAGAACTGGACACTGGACTGGCGGGGTGGCCTCATCAGTGCTGAGTACAGGGGGAAAATCACTGCCCTGATCCTGCTGGCCACAGTATTGCTGATATAGGCCAGGGTGCCATTGGCCTTCTTGGCCACCTGGGCACACTGCTGGCTCATGTTCAACAGGCTACTGACCAGGTCTTTTTTAACTGGCTGCCTTTCCAGCCGCTCTTCCCCCAGCCTGTAGCTCTGCATGGGATTGTTGTGACCCAAGGAAATTTTGGCTTGTGGTACATCATACAACTGGTGTCAGCTCATTGATCCAGCCTGTCTATATCCCTGTGTAGAGCCTTTCTGCTCTCTAGCAGATCCACACTCCCACCCAACATCATGTTGTCTGCAAATGTACTGAGGGTACACTCAATCTCCCCATGCAGATCATCAATAGAGATTTAACAAAACTAGCCCCAATACTGAGCCCTGGGAACCCCACTAGTGATGGGCTGCCAGCTAGATGCAACTCCATTCACCACCACTATCTGGGCCTGACCACCCAGCCAGTGAATAGTGCACATGTCCAAGCCATGGGCTGCCAGCTTTTCCAGAGAATGCTGTGAGAGGCAACGTCAAGGGCTTTGCTGAAGTCCAGGTAGGCAACATCCACAGCCCTTCTCCTATCCACTTGGTGGGTCACCTGGTCATAAAAGGAGATGAGGCTGCTCAAGCAGGACCTGACTTTCATGAATCCATACTGGCTGGGTCTGATCTCTTGGCTATCCTGCATGTGCTGTGTGATTGCACTCAGGATGATCTGTTATATAACCCTGCCAGTCACCAAAGTCAAGCCGACAGATTGACAGGCTCTCCAGATCCTCATCCCAGCTTGGCTTGGGAATGGGTGCCACATTAGCCAACCTTGGGTCATCTAGGACCTCCCTCATTAGCCAGGACTAACAAAAAATTACAGTAAAACTAATATGTATAGTCAATTAAAGACAAGCCTTTCCCAGTCCACAAAATCTCAATTTCTCAAAAGTTTTCTGTTCAGGAGGACTTATTGATCAAGAATGACAATCCAGACTATTTATCCATCAGAAACATTTAAGATTTTTAATTCGGCCCTTGAAACAGATTTGTATGAATTAAGTTTTATAGTTACATTAAGTTAATTATTTAAATAATAAGCATACAATAGTGTTGCAGTGAAAACTTGACAAAAATATCCCTGAGCAAGTTCTAAGTCATGTCAACATACTCGCCTGTGAACAGACAGATCTATTCACAGGCTGTCTGAGCTGACTACTTAAAAGCCAGCACTAAACGCTAAATCAATAAAGGTTATAAACTGAAGCCCATCCCTTGTGCCTCAGCAACAGACACAGTGACAGAGTGTCCTGTCTGAGAAGTTAAATGGCTGTGAGACACACATAGAGGTGCTCTACAGATGTTGCATATTTTTCTGAAGATTCACACATTATCTGAGAAGTTGTCCCAAATTCTAAGAGTGAGAAGAGTTAATATAAATTATCTCATCATGACCCAGGAATACCTGTTTCTGCTGATTCCTCTTTAAAATGAATGTTGGTTTTTTTTTTTCAATTACTAAAAAGAACATATTTGCAAGCTCATTTCAGGTCACAAACAAAATGGTATATTGGGAAAGTACTATCAATTTCATAAGTTCAGTATGAAATATATCTCTCTGAGTTCATAATAAGATACTTGATTGAAGATGCATAAGTTTCTACAAATAACCAAAATTATTTGAACTACACATATTCTGAAATAAGCAGAGTAATTTTAGAAAAATCTTAAGATAAAAGAATCACTTTTTTAACATTATGAAAATCTAAAAAATCATCAAGTATCACTGATTATTTAGATAATTTACATCTAAACCAGAACTAAAAAAAAATAGTATATTTTATTTTTTTCTCACTGTGATTTTTTTGCTCTTTGGCAGCACTCTTCCTCATTACCCAGATCATCAACAAAGATATTGAAGAAGAATGGACCCTGTATTGAGTCCTGTGGTATACCACTATATCCTGACCTCCAGCTAGACAATGTACACTGGTCACCACCCCAGCTGTCAACCAGTTTTCAATCCAGTTTCACTTTGTCTGCTCATCCTGCCCTTACTTCACCATTCTTTGTTATTAAGATCTTATGGGAGACAGTGTCCAAAGCCTTATCTGAAGTCCAGGTAATAAAATACTCACTTCTCTCCCATCATCTACCAGACCAGTGTTTTCATCATAGAAATCTACCAATTTGATTGAGCGTGGCTTCTCCTTGATGAATCTATCCTGACTACTCCCAGTAAATTTATTGTCCTTCATATGCCTAGAAATGCTTTTTAGGATTAGCTTCTTCATTGTTTCCACAGGAATTGAGGTTATTTTATCTACTTAGTTAATTTAGAAATTTCTAAAAGTATGCTTATTTTATGTAGAAATGGTGTGTGTGTGTGTGTGTAATTTTTTTTAATACTTTGTTATTACTTAAATATCATTATCATATATCTTCTGCACAAATAGCCACGCCATTCATGAAAATGCATCATTTTTATACATTTTATATGTGAATGGAACCACACTCCTCTCACAGAGTTTTCTTTATGCACAACTGCTGAAAAAACCTCAAATCCAAAAAAAAAAAAAAAAAAAAACACCTCCAAAAGTAATTGGAACATCATTTATGGTACCAAGTAGAAAAATAAGTGGTTGCACATCAGATTTGGCTAAAACTGAGTGCATGTGAAAGTGAATACAAATCAGATCCTTATTTATCTTGATGTATCTTGGAGGAAGAGTGTGAAACATCTGAAATTGCAGGGATTTGTCTGACAGGGTTTATTATCTGCATCTCTAATGTGCCAGACAGAAAATGGATACAGGAAGCTCTCCACTGTCCAGCAGGTCCCTAAGACACTATACACAGCATCCATCAGGTCCTTTGCTGGCAATTTGAATTAATCTTATCTGCTGCTTCCTCACACCTCTGCTATGGCCAGTGTCAAAAACAGCACCTGCAGTAAGTGTCTCCAGTTGTCGTCTCTACACAAAATCATCATGGCAAGGGCAAGGGGGAAAGCTGCAGGCTGCATGAATTTTTCAGCCCCTCCAAAACACTTAAACACTTGCTATTGTGTCAGTTCATGAATAGGTCACACCTGTGTGTCCCTGGACACTGGCACTGCTGCAAGTAACGCTATGACAGGTAGATAATCAGACCTTGAACCCTGTCCATGGGCTCACTCTAGCAGGAGTGTAGAGGTAGTCCTTGTTCTGTCTTTGGCCTGCCCTCAGGGAATAATGACTCAAAGGAATCTGTTTTAAGAACTGCAGCTTATGAGGGTGGAAAGTCATACATTTGCATTTTTATAAAGTTAACATTCTAGCTTAACTCTTTGAAAGAGTGTGAAAGTCCGGGCTAAGTACAGTTGGAGTCCAATGTTCAAGGCCAGAAAAAAAAAAAAATCAGCAAACCAATCATGAATCTTTCTGTACTGTAAAGTTTCTTTTGAGCAAGGCTCTGATCAGGAAAGATGAGAAAGATAAGAAAAATCTGCATAGTATTAATACACTCTCAGGATATAGCAGTAATCAGTTACAAATCAATTGCTTGGAAAAAAATCATAATTTGCTAACATCTCAAGCTAATAAACTGGGACTGATGCCTTGGGAAGGCTGACCTGGAGCAGGCTGTCACTATACCTTAAAGGAATATTAAATATATCTTTCAGGAAATTTTACGGTATGAATCTGAACCTATGCATAAGGACTTTCAATCACAGAGATTAAAAGAACCCACGATTACTTAATTATACTATGTAGTAAAAATGAGTGGAGTCTTGCATTCCTTCTAACCTCAGTCAGAGCTGTTGGGCACAAAAGTTTCTGGCTGCAATACAGGAAATTTCTTATCTCCGTGGAGTGAGAAATCATGTTTCAAATTCAGTAATGCAAAGACAGGTTCAGATAAAACTTAGCACCCATAATAGCAACCAGGACCAAGACCAAACATGATCTTTTAAATCCATGTTCACACAGAAGTGGTAAACGTTTCATATGAATTGGCTCCTTTCCTAAACATGACAGATTTTTTTTGAACACATAAATTGAATTGATAATTGGCTGCTCATCTGGTCTAGTCATAACTCTGTTCCATTACAGCGCTATTTTTGAAATAAAATATCATGCGGCCTTGCATCTGGAAATTGGTAAATAAAGCACAAATTAATGAAATATACATTTTGGGATGTCTTTGAGCCCACTAGAAGCACACTAGTCGCCATAGTCCTGCTTTGCTACTAGAATCTGTGTCATTCTCTATTTGCATCAAATACTCTGTGATGTCTGTATTCTCATAGGTCTGAAAAACTTGTATTCAAACTTTTGTACTCTGTCTCCCTTTTTGATATTTTCGGCTCATGAACATAGGATCATAGAATAGAACCACAGAATCACACATCACAGAATCACAGAATCCTAGAATGGCTTGGGTTGGAAGGGAATATTTACTAAAGTGCCCTTCCTCAAGACAATAAAGATTTCTTACCACAAATCATTCAAAACGGCTTAGTAGTGGTTAGGTTGACAAGACAATATATTTGCTTTTTATCAGGCTTTTTTATGTTGTCTTTTTGGATTTATGCGTCAATGTTTATTCAGGGTTCATCCATTTTCCCCTACAAAGTAAGAGAAGTGTAATCTTGCTGGCCTTTGAAACAAGGATTTTCTGATTCATAAGAATAAAATCTGATAAATTGTCTTTAGTGTCCAGCTGCCTGTGAGTTGCTGGTTACATTTTTCAGCGAAAGGAAGAGAGAGAAAACACAAAGTTCACTGTTCTGGAGAAATCAACCATTTTGATAGTTCAGTGACTCTAGCATGTGAAAACCTCTCTGTATTTGTATTATAACTTGTTAATCTGTTGCTGGCAGTCTGTTTGAGACAGAGAGACTCTTCACTCAAATTATCTGTGGATTTCCAGCTCTTGGGTCATTTTTAGGCCATGCTAGCACGCTAATATGCTAGGAGAAAGAGGAAAATAAAAAGTTATAGAGGAAACTGGCCGGTGTATATAGCCTTTGTGACAGTTTCCTGGCAACTTTTCTGATTGAAAAACAGAATTTTCTATCAATTCATAAACATGTAGCAACAGAGTCTCTGAAATTAATAATTCAATCTATTTCTCTCTTTTCTAATTTGTCTTTAGCGTTTTGTGAGAGAAAAGTATAAACATGGCATATAACCTGATATCTATCCCATGTAAACAAAGGGTTTCTAAAATTCACAATGATAGGATAAATCCATGCAAAATATAAGTTTTCATAAAACTTCATGCTGGTGTCAAACATTCTTAACACAGTACTGCAATTACTGTTTTCTGTCATGTAGGGGGAAACCGTCAAATCTTTTTACATCAATCTAGTGGGATTTATCTTTGCTTTGAAACAATTTTAAGGCAATATAAGCTAAGTGTTTTGTTTCACTTTTGACTAAAGTATATCTGAAATAGTTTAGATTTATTTCACTATGTCAGGAAAGAATAAGTACATACTTTACTAACTCCATCAGTAATTAATTTATTTACATGTCTGTCTAAGTGTTAAGAGACAATTAGACAGTATTTGGGCATTGTTTCTCTCTCACTGATCCCTTTGTGTTGTACATTATAACAAAGTTATTAATAACTAATGCGCTGATTGCACACAAGTAGCTACAATCAGATGTACTCTGATTGTGCACTGCCATCCATTGTTCAGTGAAATGTTTAAGACTAAAAACCACACAAAATTCCTGAGAATTATTATCAAGCCAAAACTCAATATATGTTATGGTGGTCCCAAATCCCTTGATTCTAATATATATGGTGCGACTATTTTAAAAGCTCACAGAAAGGAGGATTCAGTAGGAAAAAAAAAAGACTGGACTGAAAATAGTGCGACATGAACTCTTAACTCCTTTTACTGACTTCTTGTTTAAATCTGATGAATCACTTGAAATATTTAACATCCCTTTGTTTGTGAAGCAGTGAAAAGATCCTTTATTTTGAAGGCTTATGATAACCTTTCATAAAGAAACTAAGTGAGGTGCTTGCATAATCACATGGTTTAAACTGTCTGGTTCTGGAGCGTAATGGAGCAACAGTTATAGGGGGAAAAGAAAAGGTCAGTGTAGTAATCTGCAGCACACAAAAGTCCCTGTTAAAGTCACTGATGACAACACACGTCAGAGTGATTAAACAAAGGAAGATTTGCAACCTCACTGGCATTCAGCTGTCTTTTCTTGGCTAATTTCTCTTTTTCTCACTGGGAATACTGCATTTCTTCTTCCAGGAGATCAATGCAAGCTCACATAGATCATTAGCCCAGATGAAAAATAGTTTGACAAGCAATGAAATACTTCCAGCGATATGACAATGGCCTATTTGCACGTGCTGAGCCTGAAAATACACAGGCAGGATAGAAGTGGGAAGGAAAATGATTCAGCCGGTGATGCTCACACCTTGCAGAAAGTTGTCAACTTGATCCATATAGCATGTCTGAGCTCTGTGAGTAAGCACCATGCAAGCAATGATAATCCTTCACTTAACAGTTGGATGACTCACAGAGGAGAATTTTTCAACAGATCCTTTGCTGACAGTTACTAATTTGCCTGCTGCATTTCTCTGGCACAAAGGTTTTAAGTCAACTCTGCAGCTCTTAAAGGGCACATTAAATGAACAAGAGCAGACAACTCTGCATCTTGGTGGTGTCAGTATCACAGTGCAGACTGAGTAGCTGTTGTAGCATAGCTTTGAGACCAACATATTTCCAACCTGGAATGTGTATGGAGGAGATATATAATGGCAGACATTGACTTGCAGGGGTAGATCCCAAACTATTGAAAAGCGTAGTTAGACAATATGGTTAGACATGTATACCGAAAACATAATTCTTCAGTTCTCTTGGACTTGTGATCTCAGAAAAAAAGTCTTAATTTTCCAGCAAAGAAAGTTGATTATGAGATTGAAATATTGGAAGAAACTCAATTCTGAGTTGTTTTATAGAAACTTTCTACACTGATTAAAGAGAAGACTTTCCTACAATATACTGCATAGGCATGTTGCTTGAGATGGCTGGGGATATTGCTTATGTTCTATTATGTATAAAAGCGTTTCTGATATGTAGGTTCACATTAAAGTATCAGATTTGCTAATATCTACAAAATGTTTCAAAAGAGAAATACTTTTTGAACTTGATTTTATCTATATGGTCAATGAAGGCACACAAATTTATCCATGAATACAGAGAAAAATCTGAAGGCAGAGCCACTGATCACCTATATGGACCTGCAAAATATTTTGTTTCTAAGACAAGCGTTTTGTGAAAAGGCTATAGTGGGGAACTGGTAAGACAAACTAGTTCCAGAAATAGCATCAGCCAGAGTCTGCTTTATAGTAATGTAATAATGGTGAAATAGGAGGAACGTAGCAGGTGTTTAAGCACACAGTCTCCAAGAATAATTTTGTTTTATTAGGGGCAGACTAACATCTTCATAGTTTAATTTTTGTATCGATCTCAGATACTGTTTCCATATTTCACAGAGCTGTTACAAAGTGTGGCTCACTATTGCCCTATATGGCCCCTAATAACAAATATAGGATATAATGACTTCTAACAGATACCTTATCTAAGTTGCATAGGTTGCCTCAGAAACCAATGGAGAAAAATGGCATCTGCCAGCCCAGAATTGTCCTTTAATAACACAAAATGAAACCCCTTCTCCCGTGGGTTCTTGCTACTGCTAGCAGCTTCAGGATATTAAAGGTACATAGCAATTAGATGTAGCAAGTCAGAACTCCCCTGCATGACTATTAAATCCATTTTATTCTACCTTCCAAAAATCTCCCAAATCAGTTTGACTTAACTCCTCAAGCTGAACAGAAACATGCTTAAAAATATCAGTATTACAACCAAATATATGATGTTGGGATGCCTGCTGAACTGGGCATTCCTGTTGAGAAACCAGATCTAAAATTGTTTCTATCATCCCTGATTAACTTTTTAATTTTTAAAAATTTTTGTTCTCCTCACTGAGCTTTCAGAAAACAAAGAGTAAGAGTTAAAAACAAGTAATGGGCATTTCAGGAATTCATGATGTTTTTCGTTCTGCTTTTACTGCCTATAGTTAGGACTCTCCCCAGTCATTAAAGAATGCAAGAGCTTGGTTTCAAGGTAAAATGTTAAAGAACTGTAATAGTAATTCCTTTCTTTTAAACATTTTTTCTTTTTCATGTACTTTGCCTTGATTTCAGTCCCTGTCATAATTTCTACAGTTCTTATTCTATTTTCACCTTTTAATTTTTAAATTTATTATATAACATGTAGCATCAAAGCAAATGTTTTACTCAGGCCCTTATACTCTTCTATAGCGTGTCTGTGAGGGGTGGCCTCTTCTTGGGGCTGGGATGGCGTCTGAGGAGACTTCCTGGGATGAATTTCTCCCACCCCACCCCTCCAGCTCTCTGGGTTTTTTACTGCTGGACATCCATAAGTGATTCTTTGACCCTGAGGATGAAGTGAACCCATCTCCTGGGTGAGATTCTAGTGTGTGTTTTTGTGTGCAGTATATGACCATGCTGATCCATGCAGTAACAATATCCCCAATGGGTACACCAAACCCATCACCTGTCAAATGTCACTGGCATGTCATTGTGATCACCCCTGTTGTTGGTTAGTTTCGGTTTTGTGTTGCCCTGATTTTTCAGACTTTTATGTGTCTCACAGTTCATAATTCTTAGGTTTTTTCTCACATACGGGTGTTATAAATAGAAGCAATGTTTTTCTTAATTCAAGGTAGCTTACATTCTTGTTTTAGAGATATGGACAGCTGATGGACAGTTGTCTTGACCAATGGGATGGGGAGAGGTGTCAACCTTCTCCCCCAATCCCCAGCCTTTGTAGAAATACTATAAAAATGGAGTCAGATTTTCATAATAAACAGTTCATACCTTCTCACCAAAGTGAGTGTGTGTCCAACAACGACAGTTTTGTTTGCAAACTGAAGTTTGTCTGAGGTTGCGATCTGCACGTTGGTTCCATGCCCCTTACTGACAGCTTACCATGGGATCACAGTCTCCCCCAGGCAAGACCACCTGGTTTGGCCTGAAGTCCTTCCCGGGCTGCAGGTGGGGCGTTGCTCCCCCATGGTCCTTCATGGACGGAAGGGCCCCAGTAGCCTTACTTCAGTCTGCTCCATGCACTGCAGGGGAACCTCAGCGCTGGCACTGTGAGCACCGTCTCCCCTCCTTCCTCACTGACCTGGGTGTGGGCAGGCATATTTCTTCTACATATTCTCATTCCTCTCTCCAGCAGCCGCTGCGGAGTTTGGGTGGGGTCTTTTACCACTTCTGAAATGCATCATCCCAGAGGTGCTATCACTGTTGCTGGGTTTGGCCTCTGCCAGCAGTGGGTCCAGCTTGGGGCCAGCTGGCATTGGCTCTGCAGGACATGGGGGAAGCTTCTGGCAGCTTCTCACAGAAAGCCACCCCTGTATCTCTCCAACTACCATGAGGGAATTTTCATGTCAATCCAATACAAACTTAAAATTATATTTCAGGGGGAGCAAAAATTTACTCTTTTTTTTTTTTTTAAATATGATTATTCTTTTAAAACTGAGCACTGATTACTATTTTCAGTTTATTAAGCTTTGTTGACTTCTCCTTAAACATTTTGCTAACTATAGAATGATCAAGTCATTGAGTCTAGGAAAGGACACAAATACTGAGTCTCATGATAGGAATAATATATTTATCATCCAAATGACAGCAACAGCTATAATTTTTTCTCTGTTTTATTAGTCAGCCTGGCTCATTGCTACTTCACGAGAAAATATATTGCAGATAATACTATAACATGTAATCTGATACAAGGCTCCAGACAGCTATGTCTGCTTAGAAATTAACTCAGATTAATGTAGCGATAATTGTTGCAGCTCAGTTACATGTTTTTTCTAATTAAGGATTGAGGCAAATGCCATAGAAGAGGCAGTACATTTGTTAACAAGAATACAGTAATGATTTGGCTGGTCCTGTTGATCTCTGAAAAGGTTCAAATGCTAAAGCTTTTGGTGGTAAATATGTCAAAAAGGTTATTCCTTATCTTCCTTAAAAGAAGGAAGCTATATTTCATCTTACTTATAAATATGAGGGAAAAAGTAATCAATTATTCCATATATTTAGTAAAATCAATCATAATTTTTATGCATTGTAATCCTTGTTCTTATATTTTGTTATCTAGATAAGGAAACTAAAAACATAAATTCATTTTCTTGTGTGATTCCCTCTTATATGGGTTTCTTCATAATTTTTGAGCCCTGTTGAAACAATATAAACAAATAGAGAAGGAATAGTCTTGGGCCTACATTAAATATAGCATCAGATATATAATTTGCATGTATCAATTAAAAATGTTGCACGTGAGCTGGTGATCTCTATCAAAGATAGATGCAAATGTAATATAAAAAATATATACATAATAAATTAAAATTTCTTCTTTATAAATTTGAATTAAGGTCATAATTTGCCTTAAATAAATTTAAGTAGCATATCCTCGAAGTCCCTGTCTTATCTTGTCCACATGATCAAGCTACTATCTTTTCTTCTTAAAGCTCAATTAAATCTCATTAGATTTAGCTAACACAAGACTCCAAGTCATTAATGAATGTGAACACTATCTTGCAAAGAGAGTAAGTCTTAAAGTAATGATTATTTGACTGAAAGTAGCTCAGACGTTTACAGCATGGTGCTAATAATGCCAAAGTTGCTGGTTAAATACCAGTACGGGCCATTCACTTAACAGTTAGACTTGATGATCCTTGTGGGTGTCTTCCAAACCAGAATATTCTGTGATTCTGATTGGCATGACCTTGACCTGGCTACTATGACTATTCCATCTGACCAGTCTTCAGAATGGATAATTTGGTGAAATTTCTAGAACTATGTCTGGCTGTGTAATATCCTTACTGGTCTTGTGATCAAACCTTTCCTTTTACTGAAGAGTTTTGAAGTTTTTATTGGTCTATTAAAACAAATAGATTTGGGTCCACATCTTTATTTTAATGAATAATGATGAAACAAGCATAAAGTCTGTGAGCCATTCTGTCTATCAAATGAATTTGTTCATGTTTGCAGACCTCTCTAATAATGACCATGGCCTTTCAGAAGCAATATACTGGAAAAAGGAAACACTATCCATATGACTTCCTAAGTACTGATCCTACTACAAAAATGTTGGAAATTTGACTTTGAAGAATGTGAGACAAATGGATGACATATTTGTATAGTTATTCTGAAGGAGAAGGATGTAAATAAGATAGTAAAGAAGCGAATTAGAGGATGCCATTTCTTTGCACCAATTACCAGCCAATACAAGCAATGTGACTATTTGGACCTACTTTTCTGGTACATAAAACAGGGATTTATGTTTAATTTTAAAAACTATTTAAAATATCAACTGTCTGTGAACTTTAAAGCATTTTCTTGATGAGTCTTATATAAGTTTACAGAAGACATTATCTAAAAATTGATATAGTTCAGACATCTGACATTTCTGAACATGTGTTTGCATTCAGAAGCAAATGTTAGGTTATCTCTTAAAAAAAAAAAAAAAAAAGTGTTTTATAGCAAAAGGAAAAATAAGCCAGTGTGGGCAAAAGAAGACCTGATTTTCCAAGGTAAAAATCACAGCAAGATCCAGAAAAAAGTAAATTCTGCAAGAAAAAATTAACTAGATTTTTTATTATGAAGATGATTCCACAGAAAATTTCAGTCACTCTACTGAAATGAATCTCATTTTGCTTCCATTTTGATTTGTTTTTAAGTAGAACACTTCACACTTTGGTAAAAAAAAATACCAGCCAAAATACATCTTCTTGCCATATCTGTCTACAGTGCACGCTATTCATTTTGTCAAAGCCAGAAGAACTGTATCCTTATCTTGTATAATTCAAAACAATTTTTAAAAGAGCATTGAAATTTCTTGTTATATGTGACTTGCTCCTAGCAAACCACTAATTCAACTCTACTGTTATGTTCTGGCCTCTATCTTGCATTGGAATTCCTCTTAGACACTGAGAAAACTTCTACAGTACTCATGTAACTGAATGAGTTTACAATTGAAGACCATCTTCAATGATTTTTTTATACTGCCATAATGTTACTGCTACTTAAATATTGTTATATTTCTGTGAAAGTTATATATTGACCAAATATAATTTTCAGACTATATTCTCAACACTTCAAAAGTTTTCCGATAGTAATCTTCTTAATCTCCTTTTACCAGAAAGAGATCACCTGTGCAGATGAAAAGACCACATACTGTTTGGAGAAGAAATGACACAACTTTTCTATTGTCTGCGTAGGCCCAAGCAACAATCTCTTGCTTGTAAATAATAGAAGTAATTAAAAAAAGCTGGATATGCTTACCTTAAGTTAAAATTTTATTTATAATGAATGCCTTCTATCTGAATTTCAGGAATACAAAGACAGGGAAAAAAGCTGTTCTGCAAATTCCCCCTTGACGCAATTTGTCACACACACACAAACACACACTCACACTTTGATCAGAAGGCGTGACTTAAAACTCTACTTTATTTGAAAGTCTGACTCCAATATATAGTATCTCTAAAAAGGCCAGGGATTGGGGGAGAAGGTTGACACCTCTCCCCATCCCATTGGTTAGGACAACTGTCCATCAGCTGTCCATATCTCTAAGACAAAGAATGTAAACTATCTTGAAACTACAATAACATTGGCCAGTGTTTACAGACCAGAGCGTGAGAAAGAACCCAAAACATTAAACTGGGAAACAGAAGACAAGGCTGAAAAAATCAGGGTGACATCCTCTTATGGGTCTTTCTCCAGATATTACTTTCTAGGTACTAAAATCCTCCTTTTGAGTAAACTCAAAAAAACATACTGCACCAGCAGACCAAAGATAAATTTTAAAGCATTCTTCATAGCCCTTAGCTATGAAGTCCATAGCTGAGAGAAGAAAGATCCCATAGTTCTGACTATGCAAAACAATTTATTTGTATTCAGGGTATAGAGTTCAGCTTGTCATTTTATCAATAGCTTCTGCAAGACAACAGAGATCAGGAAAAGATCATTCCTTAACACTGTATTGTCTCATGTAGCAGAGTGTTTTATAATCTGTGTTGTATGTTAATCTGTGGTTCAGTCCATGTACCCCATTGTTATACATTTTTGGTTGTACCCCTTCATCGCCTCCCCACAGCCATGTATCCATTTCCCTACTCCCCTCCTCTAGGGACATGTCTGTCAGCCCAGGGGTCCGTCCCTGCTGCTGGAAAGCCCCTGAAGAGTGTCGAGTGACGGGCTGTAGCCAGAGGGGTCCCCCTCCCTTTCAGGGAGATTGGCCTCCAAGGGTGTCCCTCATCCCTCAGGCTACTCCCTGCTTTCCCCTGGTTGGTGAATCCTTTATCTCCTTCCCTTCCTCCAACCTGAGCATAAAAGTTACTGTCCTTCCTCTGTTCCTGTCTCTGCCATGAAAAGACCTTGAGGAGAAAAGGTCCCGTTAGGGGCCTGAATAAACTCGGGTGCCAGACCCTCTGCGGAGCCCTCCTTTCTCCTTGCCTCTGCCGCTGGCACACGCCCTGGGGCCGGTGCCGTGAGTTGGGTGCGCTGAGGAACCCCCAGGATCAGCCCGAGGTGTGTGGCAGACGGAGCTGTACCTGCTGCTGCCCAGTGCCAGAGTTAGCCCGGGCTGGCACAGTGGGCACTCTGAGAGGCACCAGTGACAGTCTCATCTGCTTCTGTCTAAGTATTGATCATATCGATGGTAAACATGTTAAACCCAATTGTCCTCCAGGCCTATAAACATTGTGCTTTCATATACTTGGCATTTTACAAAAGGAAATGTTTGCATTCCAATCATTGTCAGAAATACAGTGTTTCTGCCATGAACTTATAATTTCTTTTTTTATGCATGCTAATTATGTAAATATTATGTAATCTGATGTATAACTGCAAATTAAATAATTGCTTCAGAACTGATCACCACAATAGATCCACTGAAGCAAAGATCTTGAAATTACAAATTTAATTATTAGATATCTGTGAAGTAGCTTTAAAAACCTTATTTGTTTATGGAAATTGATAAGAAATTATGTTCAAGCAGCAGGACAGAAAAGGAAACAAAATGAAAGGCAGGCAAGAACACCAAGCAGAAAAAGTTTTTCTTTTATTATCAGGCTTATATTTTGTATTCTGCAGCTACCAAACAACCACCATGCTCTAGTGAGATGCAATTACAATTTAATAACTGGAAATGTGTTCATTTACTTATATTTACTTTTGCCTCAGTCTACACAATGTTTGGGAGGAAAATGACTGCAAAACCTAGAAGTTAATATTACACAGGTTAAAAACACTGCACTTGTCATAACTTGCCTGTTTTGATTCTGAGTTTGGTAAGAGACTTTTTAAAAAATCAGAATTTCTCAGAATGAGTCATGATGCTTATTAGTATCTATTCTTATTTTTACTAATATTTTGATTTCTTGCTTATATCAAGATCTTTGCTAATATCAGCATCTGCTTGAAAAAAAGTCAATCCATTGGATAATGCCAGGGAAAAACTATTCAGGATAATTATTTTCTTTGCAGGTAACTTAGTAAGTACAATACCAGAAAGTATGCTGTACATAAGTTTTACTTTTGTTTAAATAGAAATGCTCAAATTTTTGGACTACCAAGAGGCAAATGACTAGCTAAAATCATGTGTCTTCCCCTATAACTTTAGTTTAATCCTCATATATTTTTTCAGAGTCTGTCACTAGATTGCCACATATTCTTCAGTATATGTCATAAACCTCAAAAATTAAATGAAATTTTATAGACTGAGGTATCCATAGAGACATATTTAAAAAAATATGTGCATTTTGATTGAGGTATAGAGATAGCTAATTTCTGCAGAATTATTTTCATTATGTAGCTCAAGCTGCTATTTCCCCAGCTTTTGTATATTCCAAACAAAATTTTTCCTCACAGCATTTACTTTTCTTGATACAGTTTGAAGGGAAGTAATTTGTCCAATTCTACTTTTCTCAACTAAGCAGCACTACCTGTTTTAACAGAACAGGCATAACAGAACAGAATAGTTCACAAGCTGAAAGTCTCATCTACTCAAGAGGACTGAAAATAAGTTTTTCACTGCCCATTTTTCTAAGGTTGTCATTTGTATTTCATTTTCTTCCATCTTCTGTAAATTTGTTCCTTTTGCCAATTTTTCATTGTGCTTTTCCTTTCAGTTTTTGTTGTGTTCACTCCTTTGTAAATTCCTATTGATGTTTTTTCTTTTGCTATGGTATTATTTAACTTGACATTAAAGCATGATCATGTGGATTTGGTGCTCCCAGTCCTTCAAATCTTGAGCTGTTGTCCTGAATCTTTTGTTATATAAATGAAACATGGTAGGCTTTATTTTTTTTTCAATTCAGCAAGATTTTAGTTTCTCTGTGTGTCACTCTGTCACAAAAAGAGTATCTGTATGAAATAAAATTTTCATCCTGCAATGTGGGTCCCTGTTTGCTTCCCTGTATCTTCTTAGGATACAATTTAGAAATCATTCACAGTGGTTTTCTAGCCGTCTGATCACTTTTTATTATTGTCCCGATTTTTTTTTCTTCCAGAGAATGATATTTTGAGGAAGCTGTTCAGGAATTTGACTGGGATTTAGTTGAAGAATTCCTTATAGATAAGTAGTATTTTCTCAGCACCTGCTCTGTTGATTCTTTGGTATTTGCCCCTGTGGTCTGAGCAGAGCTTATTATCCTTCCTAAAATTCACCTAGTATGCACCCGCCTCAGAATGTCACAGTCTAGTCTCATAAATAGCCAGAACCTTGAATTCATGAGTGTCTGCTTCTCTCATGATCTGAGAGGACTTTGTTCAAAATGTCAACTTTACATCATTAACTGTGCTGCAGAAGATTCTCAGATATTGACTTTAATTTATTGATTCTTAACATCACTTCGAGGGGAAAGGAGGCACAATCAATCACAAATGACAATGACAGTTATGTGAAAATTTGAAAGAAGCAGACAGTAGCTGGTCATATATTTAATATACTTATTCACACTTATCTGTTCAATTTAACTGTGATATAAATGAGACAAGGTCAAAACAGGTTAAGATGTAAATATATACTACATTTAGAGAAATTCAGACATGTTACTATCAACAATTATGCTTACATTTTCTTTCACTACACATCTTGCATTACAATAAACAAATCACAATTTAATTTGTGCTAAATTCTCACTTTTTCTTTTTAAAAATTGTCCATTCAAGGTTGCATATTTCCCCAGTTATATTTATTGTTGGAGGTCATGTGCCTTTTTTTGTCTAAAAATAAAATAGATTATCATGATGATAACAGTTTTTTGACCTTAAAGTGGTTTGGTTGGTTCTTTGTTTTAAACATTAAATTATTAAATTTAATTCCCTGAATGAAATTTTATTTGCTACTGTTCATGGAAACTGACGGTTAAAGTGGGCAAATATTCACAAAAAATTCTATTGTATGTCTAATGATCTAAGTAAGGCTATTACAGGTAAATTTTAATTTCTAATATTATTAGGAAATATCAAAATGAGGTTATAACCAACCTTAAATTAATTTAGAATTTTAATATATGTTAGATTTTAATCAAAATTTTATCAAACAATTAGATTTGGTGTGTGTTTTAGATAATTTGTCTGAAGAAAGATTCAGAAGAAAATGAGACTAGAAAATTTAGTTATATTTGCTCTCTCTCTGCTCCAGGTGATAGGAGGGACTTGAAACCAACACTTCAATAAACAGTATCTCCAGTGTGGAGACCAATACAAGAACTTCTATCTTGTGTTAATCAGATTAGTTAAAATTTATGTTGTTTATAGCCTTTGTTTATGCATTTTATACTTTGTATATGCATAACTTCTCTGTTCAAATTTATTAAGTACTACAGGGAAAAAACCCAAACCCCTCTTGAGAAATTGTGACAGCAGAAATACATTTTTGTCATATCACTCTTGTAGCCACTAATTTTCTTTAAAGAAATGTTTCTAAAGGGCATAGAACTCTCAAGAAAATATATACACTCTTTCCCTAGATGAAACAGAGTCTCAATAAATATAACTTAACATCACAGACCGATGGAAAAACCCATTCTCTGACCCAGAGACAGGCCTCCTGAGAGGCATTTTTAAGACTTTTATTCCATTTTTAGTCTCATGAGAAGGGTGAGATGGTACAGATGTTACAATTCATGCCATCAAAATCAGAAGCCAAACTATATCCTAATTACAATAAATTATAAGCGTTTTTTGGCCCATCAGCTTTTGCCACACAATGCTGCTGATATTTCTAAGCAAATCATCTATTACCCTATGTAGGTCTCACTACAGTACATCTTTCATAGTTCTATTTCTCCAAAATATGTAGTCTATTTGCAAGGTCATAATTTAAAACTTATTTCTAGTTCCATTTCTCTCTCAATAACATCTGTCCTATTCCATGGCCTTTCTAAGTCAGCATACTTTATCTCAAGGTTTGCATACAGATGCACAAGACTATGTGAGCCTTCTGTCAGGCTTTGAGCCTTCTCTACAAAACTATTTCCCTCAACAGACAATCCAATACTTGCTAATTGTTGCAAAATTGCCAGCCTGAGAATGGGTGCATGCTGCAGTATGTGCTATACTGACACTCTGAAGAATTGTTCAATGAGATAGTAGGAAACGCTTCAGATGCACAGATTCACGTTATTATAATAAATGAATTTCCTAGTTCAACAGACCTTTCTGTCATTTTCCAGGGACAGGTTTTAACAGTCATGTTAGAACTCTACTTGTTATCAGTGCTTTCTGTAAATTCTTTATTAGTAATTGACATATTAAGCCATCTTTTAGTTCTTCATTATATGAAGAAAAATGTTCATCTCATCATAATAAATAATTCAAGCTGAACAGCACTTATAAATGAAGCACATTTAAAATTAAATTTATCAAGCACTACTGAAGAGTTTAATCTAAGAATCTCATTTGTTTTACAAGCTCCACAACCAGGGATTATAATTATTTAAAAATATTTGAAATTGCACAGGCATTTTCAGAAGAAATTTTGCAGGCAGAAGAAATTTTGCAGGCAGAAGAAGCACAGAAGACTTTTTTTTTCTAAGATGAAGTTTTTAAAAAGTTAGTTGTCTGTGTAAAATGTTCACACACCACATAATATTATAAATGAAACCGTTTGAAAACCAGACAAACCCAAGGATGAGTATGTTTTTATCCTGAAATTACAAGCTCTGTGCCTGGATTAGTTACCGTACATGTAACCTACAGATTAAGTAACTCAGAGCTTATTAACACTCTAATATTCATTTGCCTTTTAATTCCTGTCACAGAATCTTAACAGGATAATTATGTTCTTCTTCAATCCTTCCTCAAAGCTGAATGATATCTTTAAGGAGAAAGTGTGGTTTTCATTTCACCCCAGAAAGCACTATACTGTCACAATATTGGAATAAAACATATGAATTGTCTGATTAAGAAACAATTAATTTGGTGCCATGGAGCAGCAGAATTCATAGAACACAGAGCTACTGCACTTCCTTCCCCTTCCTCCTCCCCTATGAGTAATTAAAAGACTGAAAAAGAAGTTATAATGTAGAAATCATAATGGCTGTACTTGCCTTGATTTTGAAGTGAGGACAGATCATGTTCTTTTAGAGGAATGCAATGACTAAGAAAATATAAGATTCCTCCCTATTCATCAGTGACTTCATAAGCATCTGTAGGGCATAAGAGCTGCAATTGCCAGTACAGGTTATACACAGCGAAGTCCTCAACTGAGTTGAGTCATACTCTCAGCTCAAATGCAACATAGTCACCCAAGAGGTGCCTAAAGGAAAGTAATTGATTGCACTATATCTAGATTTCATCTTTTGTGTATCACTGTACTGCTGTTGTCCGTTTTTTACACTGCTTGCCGTGAAAAAACAGAGAATTTGAGCCTCCCACCTTCTGTTCTATCTATATTGCTTTGGCTTCATGTGAGCATAAAGAAAGAAAGGGAGCAGCTCTACACAGTATCAAATTTACAAAGGTTCAGTACTCTACTTGCAAGGTCATGAGAGATTAATAATTTTTGAAGCATAGCTCTGTGGTTAAACAGAAAAGTAGTCTTGACTTTCCTTTGTTCTTCGCATTTATCGCATCTTGGTTTATACGCCTTGACATTCAATTCCTCCTTTCCTTATCCCCTACTCTGTCCTCATCCATTTTACATTATAGTCCTTCAAATTTTATTTTTTTTACACAACAGAATGCAACTTGAGCTTGCTATTGGCTCTTGGCACACCTTTCACTTGATGCTGGATCTTGGCTACATAGCTGACTAAACTATGTTTCTGCAATCAATGCAAAGCTGCATGACAGATTACAGTCCTAAACTGAATAATGCCTATAATTTTTTTTACTAAAATTCTCTTAAATAAAATGGACTTGGGAAAGAACACAGTTAGAAACACCAAGGTGCAATTAATCTATATTTTTTTTTAAAGAAAACAACCGAAGCAGTTACTGCTCCGTCTTACAACTGCAATGTACCTGTGGCAATGCTTAGTCATAGACTGCCTGTTAGAAGCCTCTTCTCCTAAACAGCCTGAAATTGTGAAGTTTTAGGAACAATAAGAAGCCTTTGAGAGGGCAGGAGAAAACTTCTCCTTAGGGAAAGCAGGTAGCAGAATGGGATCATGGAAGCACAGAACAAGTTTCATAACAAGGGCTGGATTTGAAAACCTTCAGCTCCGTTAAAGTGCAGCAAGGTGCATCAGCCTTGTGAAGTCTTTGTAGCAAAATGAAAAGGATTCTGCCATTGTTCAACACCATCAGCCTCTGTTTCTTTATCCATATAGTACTCCTTTATGCATAAGGCTTTATAACCAAGTGTCAAACCATGACACTGGCCAAAAGCCAGGCACCCACAAAAGCTGCTTGCTCGCCTGCCCCTGCCACAGCTGGGCAGAGGGGAGAAAAATTTAATGAAGGCTTCATGAGCTGAGATAGGGACTGGGAGAAAACACTTCAAGGGAAGAAAAGGCTCAACTTAGAAGTACTTCACACTGAAAGTGAATTTATTACTAAAAAAATCAGAGCAGAAAAATGATAAGTAAAATAAGCCCTTAAAACACCTTTTTACTCCCAACCGCTCCTTCCTTCTCACTGACAGCAGGGAGACAGGGCGTGGGGGCTCTGGTCAGTTCATTACCAATGTTTTCTTTCACTTCCCAGGGAGAGGAGTCCNTGCTGCAGAGGAATCTCGGCTCCCGTGCCTCGAGCACCTCCTGCCCCTCCTTCTGCGCTGACCTTGGTGTCTGCATGTGGTTCCCTCACATGCTCTCACCTCCTCCTCTTCCCTGGCTAGGAAAAACCTGTGCTCATTTTGTTGTGATTTTCTTCTTAAATTTGTTATCACAGAGTTGTTACCACCATCTCTAACTGGCCCAGCCTTGGCCAGCAGCATGTCCATCTTCAGAGACATCAGGGATCAGCTCTGCAGGACACATGGTGGAAGCTTCCAATAGCTTCTCACTGGAGCCACCTCCTTGGGCCCCCTGCTACCAAAAAACAGGCCATGTCAAACCAACACACCAAGTCTGATTAATTAGTAGATATGCCGTGCAGCTTATGACCAACTGGAAGTTTTTGTTTATCTATAAAACATCTTTTATCTACATATATTTTTCTTAAAAAACATATTAGCTACATCTCAACTACAACAGAAAAGTGCCACTAAACTTTCATAAAGTGACATTATTACAGCAGAACAAAAATATTTTTGAATCACTAGAACTTCTCCCTTTCCATCCCTGAACTGCACCTAGATCCAACCAGGCCAGAGTAAAACATGAACCAGGGAACCAAGTATTTCTCATACACAAAGAAAAGAAACAAAGTTACCAGTGGCAATGATCCAAGACAGGATGAAAATGTAAAAATAACTCCACTCAAAATTAAGAGAGGAATAGTGGCATCTCTTTGATACTTGCCATTCATGTGCAGAATTTGGGAACTGTCTGCCCTTGGGTCCTAATGAGATATTATACTCTGGCAGCATAAGGCTTTTCTCATTCTTCCCTCAAATTCATTCTGATCTAGTATACAGTTATACAAATTTATCTTCCATTTTTCAGTTAGTTACTCATAATTTTATGCTTGAGTTAGTTTAACTGGATAAATAAAAGTGGGCAGTTTCTCCAGACATTCTGAGGCTGTCAGATCCATGTGACGTAATCTGTATGTTCTCTCTCAAATTCAACAGAGGCAAGCTGATAGGACTATAGGGTGCAAGTATATAGTGCGCTGCTCCTGAAGCCAATATTGATACACAGCACTGAGCTGAACTGAGAGGCCCTGTGTGTCATAATGACACAATGTCACTTTAGCTCCAAACCTGGTCCTAATTCGGGGGTCTTGCATGAAATTGAACTGTGTGGGATAACTTAGGTGCTTTAGGGTGAGGTTTGCATGGAAAACCTTGGTGAATTTTTCTCTTTTCGATATTTAGGAATGCTATTCTTAACACATGGTTCTTTGTATCTATTAATACAACTGCAGTCCCTTAATATAGTAGTGGGTATTATACATGATTATCTTAAGAAATGTTAGTTTGTAGAGTTTTAGAATTTTTATGGAAATTAACTAACTACTGAAAATGGGAGTGAAAAAGAAGATTTATACAAAACCAAAAAAACCCCAAAACAAAACAAAGGAACATTTTCTTTTATTTTCATATAAAATCATTTACTTATGCATGGTTTGCTAAGATCTATTTTTGCTAGCTGATATATTATATGCAGACTGCCACAACTTAAGTCTATGGTGAAAGCAATTGTTTTATTGGCAAATAGGTGCAAGATTGGACAGTTCTACAATGAGGTCAGAAGAATATTTACAGTTTTGTAGTCCCTTTTTCCCAAAACTTGAGATTTTGTTTGCTTGCTTGCTTGCTTGCTTGCTTGGTTTTGTTTGATGAGTTTTTTGGTTTTTTTAACAAAATCTGTTTTGGCAGAAGTCAAAAGTAATGTGTGACACAATAATGTAAATTCAGGAGCAACCAAGAGGTTATTTAAATATTGTTTCAATGTCTAAAATACAAAAATGGGCATATAAACAAGGGGAACATAGGTGCAGAAGGAGCAGTTTTGTCTTCCTCCGAATTTTTGACAATGCACGTAACAACCAACAAATGAACCAATAGCCTACAGCTTCAAAGAACAAAAAAAAATCTTTTATTTGCAATAGTCATTTCATATCTGCCTATAATAAACGACTATTCATGTTCCCCAGCACTTAATTACAGCTCATCTGACTACATGAACTGATATTTATGACATACAGAATGGAAATTATTTTAGTACATTTCTGTTGTTTGCATTGTTGACAAAATTTCATTCCCATTACTAGTTTCTCTCAAACCATTTAAATATTTTGGCAACACAATGAATTTTCTGGGCCTAATAAAGCGATTAGTTTATGACCATTCCTAAATTAATAAACAAGAGTAATTTATTATTAATAGAAAATAAACCCCAAACTATTCCTTAATATTTAATAGAACAGAAAATCCATTTACACACTACAGTTGCTCTGCTGATTGAAAAACTGTAAATTAAAAGTCTGTGTAAATATCTTCTTTCGCAGTTAGTCAACAGAAAATATTCTCTCTTTTCCCTCAAGAATGGATGCATTTCTTTTAGATGTTGCAGCTTGAAAATATATAGTCTTTGTTTGTAAGTTTCTCTTACAATAGTGAATGATATTTGACTTTTAGACATTCTTATTTTTTCCTATAGTATTTTTGGTAGATGTCTAAATTTACTGTTACAGAAAATGATCATGGGCATTTAATTTGTTACTTAGTTCAATAGCAGTAATTTTTCTCATAAAGAAGCATGATGGAGGTTACTTAACAAAGGTCTTCTCCCTGGTGTATTTTAAAGAAAGAAGTGACATGCAGAAACAGATTTGTGAAGCCCAGGAATTTCAGTTTACCGTCATCTTCTATTCCTGTTTTCCCAAAGCACTTTTTCATTAGAAACACAAACTCATAGGAAGGACTCAATCATTATTAATTCTTGATTGGTTTTTGTGGTCATAATCACAGTTTTTAATGAAATTTTCAGGATAATAAAGTTTGTTGTGAATCACTGGACACAAAATTAATGCCTGAAAAAGACAGATTAAATTTATATGATATTTTTTACAGATAAGAGAGCAAAGAATAATTGGAAGTCATTTCTCTTAATCCATTTTAAAAAGGGAAAGGTGATCTATGCCAGAACACAACCTATCCATGAGTATTATTGTTTTTCAGTAATTTAGGAAAACATATGTAATATTTGAGAGATAATTCAATCAGTAATTTCCTGGCATTTCAGCAATATCTTTAAAAATTCATAAAGACACATCATCACTCCAAAATATCTAGCAAAAAGAACCTACTCTAGATGACTCAGTTTTCAGCTTTGAGATCTGTGAAAAATTTAGGTTTTAAGAGCCTTGATTTTGGTAAGTAGCAAGGCTTTTTCATGTATTTCCTTCTAGAACAATTGTTTGATAAAATGAAGCTTCATAGAATAAGAATGCATCATTAATTGGTGCAATAACAGGAAACTTCATGAAGTCAAATACAGAGATATTCTCATTTAGCTTCATGCAATGTAATACTCAAAGAAGGTATTCCTACATACTTTAATGCAACCTGTTACCTTAGGAAACTGCAGTAAAACCACCTTTGATAGTAACAATGGTAACTCTGCCAAAATGGCACTAACAAATGGTAGCTGACCAAGCTACTCCAAGCATAAGTGTACATGAAAATATTCTGCTATCAGAGGTACTGTGAAATAAAATGAAGAAATATAAAAACCAGTACTGATTAGCTCACATCTGTCAGTCCTAGGGTATTTTGCTTGGACAATGGCAACCAGTCACTCTAGAACCTTACAGACAAATATACAATTGCACCTATTAATTATATGCTAATTTTTTGAGCATTTAATTTCTTTTACCCTCTCACCAGCACAGAAGAGGAATTTAACTGGGGATGCAAAAAGAAAAACACACCTTGGGTTCTTATACAGTTGAGGCAGTGTCCTGGTTTGGGACAAATCTGGGAGGAAACTTCTGAAGTAGTCTTCTCTAGAAAGCAAATTCAAGCCACCCCTCTCCAAACTGGTTCAGGAAAGATTTCCTTGGAGAAAGGTGGAAAAAACTGTTTATTTAATAAGCAAAGTACTCACAAACATGAGAAAAATGTTAATAATAATAATATTAAACAGCAAAACCCCTCTGACGCTGTTCGTCACACAGACACAGACACACTTTGGTGAGAAGGCATGAACTATGAACTATTTATTTTAAAAGATCTGACTCTATTTTATAGGATTTCTACAGAGGCCCGGGATTGGGGGAGAAGGTTGACACCTCTCCCCATCCCATTGGTCAGGACAACTGTCCATCAGCTGTCCATACCTTTAAGAGCAGGAATGAAAACTTTCCTTGAATTATGGAAAACATTTGCCATTGTTTACACACCTGAGTGTGAGAAACAACCCAAAACCATGAAAACTGTGAACAGAAGAGAGGCTGAAAAAATCAGGGCGGCACCTCTCATTCTGAAGAGATGGAAAATTCAGAAAGTCCTTCTGTGAGTGTGGCTCAGTCTCTCAGTCTGTTCGAGGCTCAGGCCCAGCATGCCACACCTGGCGTGCAGCCTGGGGGTCCCCAGGCAATTTTCCTGATGTCCTGGACCAAAGAGAAGCTGACCAGTCCCAGAAAAAGAAGGCAGAGTCCAGGGAAAACCTTTCTTGCCGTAGCTAATGAGGAAAAGCAGTGAAAAAAGCAAAGAAAAACTTTTTTTCTCTCTCTCTCTCTGCAAAAAGCTGAGAACTCTGAGAGAACACAGCCTTATCTCTCTGTCTCTTTCTGTCCAAGCTTGGCAGCACAGTCCATGAGAAAGGATGCATGGGAGCAGGTGCAGTTTCTTAAAACAAACTGTGTGCTTCTTTTCCCTCCCCTCAGTCTCAGAACCAGTCTTATAACTACAGAACTCAATATCCAGCACAAACAGAACAGACAATTGGTGATACACACATCATAAAGTTACCCTACGACAGGCAGACAGCACTCAGGAAACTCAGGAAGTTTTCTGGGAATGCTTTTTTTAATCCACTGCCTTGGCTGTTCTACAAAGGAAGTAATATTTCCATTGTTTTTGTTAAACATAAAGCTTAATGCACTGAATTATGTTTTATTAATGTAACCAGTAAGAGAGAGGGGATGTGGAATGTGCCTGAGATGGTTTTCCAAAGAGAACTGTCTTCTTATGATTTCCTGAGTTGCCTCGGTTTTCAGCATTAATATTTTATCAGTGAGAGAAACACTTCTGCTCTCATTATACCTTTGAAATATGTGGCGTGATATAAATCTGGCATCTTTGCTCTAAATGACATATGCAATATTTTATAATAGCTAGTACTGGTCCCTGAGAGTTAGAAGCATGGGTTCTAGTGCTGACTTTCCCATTGCACCACTGATATTGGAGAAAGAAATCATGGTACATAAGTTTTCTTGTCTTTAAGCTATGAACAATAATATCCTCCATTCCTCATTTTCACTAATTTTTAATAAGCAGATGTGAAATCTGATATAGGGCAGGACTGAACATGTTTGAAGTACATTTGAGATTATATACAATTGAAATCCAGGTAAATGGAAGGCATTTCAAACCAGTCAAACGGAATTCATCTGTGACTGCCTTGTAGTCCTTTTTTTTTTTTTCAGGCAAAATCTGTAGTAAGTTATTGGATTATATTAGGTAGGAAGCAGCTCAGTGGTGAAAGACCATGAATGTTTCATCAACTATCAACTATGGTTAAACAATTTTCTTGTGCTGCCAACACGCAAAGTACTTGGATACGTGCAGGCATTCTTACTACCTAATTATATTTTGACTTTGACCATGGAAATCTTACTTGTTTAACTATAAAAATCTAAGATCTATCACAACATTCTGTTTTAAAGCCTGGAAATTTTTTGGGAATTTAAGATACAAACTACCAGTAGGAAATACAAAAACCTCACCAATGACAAATTTTTTCAATTATTTTATCGCAGAAGATGTGGTTAGTGGTGGAACAAAGAAACGTGATGGAATACTTTGCAAAATATTTAGAGGAAGATAAGCTGACATGATGGAAGAAAGTTTTTTTTGAAAGAAGACTTCACAGATACAAAATAGGAGGAATAAAGCGGTCAGGTTTTTCAGCAGAATATAATCAATATTGATATCACTTAAATGACAACACCCATGCTGTTCTATATAGAAGTGGTTTGGAAAATAAGAGATAAATAAAAAGTAACAAAATATGCTGATATTTCAAAGATTACTTGACATCCAAAGAGAAAACAATTGTGAGGAATTAGTGGTTTCTATCGGCACCATTCAGGAAGATATTAAGTACATTGGTGGCAACAAACAATGTAAAATAGAGAAGAGAAAAAAAATTAATTTCTTTCTTCTTAAAGAATACTGTGAAGTATACAACTCTCTGAACTGAAAAGAGAATTTCCATCATCCTTAAGTTAGAAAGCCTTAGCATACCTTCCAGAATTTTAGTGTTAACAATGAAATAAGTGGATTAGCCCTAATGAGTACAGGTGGAAGGATCTGCTAAGACACTGAAAGCAAGTGCAGCACCACAAAGGGTTCAGTGGAAGCCACTTGGCAATAAAACTGACAGTGAAATTTAGTGCCAAGAAGCACAGTCATTTAGCTGACTGCAGAGAGTTATACAGCAAAAAAATGAAAGCCTGGAGAAATACCTCAGGTCCAATCAGCTGTAAATTTTGTGATTTGAGCTCCTACCCTCATCTCCAATCCATGTATCTTTCCTTTTTTACCTGATAAGCAAAATGAAACATCAGACATTCTGGCATGCTACAAATCTATTTCTATTACTCTATTGATCAAGATAATTTATCTTTGTCATACTTCAAGCCATTCAATCTCAGTGACATGGTTTAGTTCTAGTTTTTAGTTTTATCTACAGCAGGTGATTTTGTTTTGAAATGATGTCCAAAATTTCCATGTTTAATCAAATATACATTACGACTCAAACATTTAGAAAAAATAGTGTGACTCACTACCAATAAAATAGTCATTTCCCTGTATTCACTCTATTGTTTATCATGGCATTGATATTAGCTTTGTATAAATGGTTTCTGTAATATTAACTCAATTTATGTCAATCTGTGTTTTTACACATCCTTGAATAGCTTGCTTTTTTTTTTCTGAAATCTAGAAGTGCTGTCAGTCTTATTTACTTTCCATTGGAAGCACCATCTCTCTATAATAAAATTCAGAAATGATAAAACAAAAGCTTATTTAAAATACTTCCATGAACATAACCAAATAATACATATTTGAAATTTTAAATATATCACTATTTCTTTCCTAGGCAACCAAAACTGAAGACTAGTTTCTAAGGGTTCAGGTACATATTGCCTGTTGCAAACAATATTGACCTGTTAATTAGTATTTTTTATCATAAGAAGAAGAAAAGTTTAACATTAATTCCTTCCATTTCAAAATCCCACCATCCATAGCTTAGTGGAAAAGAGCAAAAACCTTACAGATGTCTCCAGTCATCCCTCAAAGATGTCCAACAGCAAAGAGCAGTGGTAGATCTGAAGACTGGTGGTAAATTTACCTTGATAATTGATTAGGGGGGGTGAAAATCCTACCCTTTACCCAAGAGCAGCATTACTTCTGATGTTTTGGCACATGCCTCAAAATAATATATTCATGCTGAGAACTGCAGATGCTTCCTCTAGTAGAAAAATCAGAACAGGAGAAGTACTGAAAACAGAAAAATATTCCTGCCCACAGACAGTTCAGGGCAACTGTTCTTTCATTTCTGAAACAGGAAAATCTGAAATTGAACACTCTTAAGTTGCCTTCCATATCTGAACATTCCCAAACATTCTTGGCTTCAGCTCATCTTTGCTACAGAACAGAGCAGCATCCAATGCAGCACAAGTTAAGGTCACCTATTTATGAGTTTTATTCCTTGTGTAAAAATTACCCCAAATCTAGAGATGTGTGCTCTGATTTAGACAGTCAGAGAATGAACATCTAATACAGGAAGTTATCATTAAAAATTTTTGTGCAAATCTTTTTGAATACAAAACAGAGACACATGATCCTAAATTAGTCCAGAAAGCCATCTAGTCATAATGAAAAATTAAAACTGATATCCCTATCATTATAAATGACCATTTTTATCTTTCAAAATGCCCTTCTTGTCTATTCTAGGTAGACTTTACAGATAACTCCTCTGTATCTGTAAAACACTGTTTAGGTGAATATATTTTCAATACATTTATTATAGAAAACTTTATTCTCTCTGCATATAGTTAATACCCACTCTTAGCAATGACTAATCAAAAATCAAAGATTTTTTTCTAAATTATCAGATGCATTGATTTGTACTCTCATATATTTATAAGAGACTTCAAGCACACCTTTAGCATCAAAATAAATTGCCTTACAGCATTTTTCAGGGGAAAACCAAGTTTGGAAGGGAGTAATACTAATTATTTTAAGTTAAACCTGCCTTTCATGTTTCTCAGATTATTGAATCAACATCCTCAGGACCCTTTTCCAAAGGAGCTACAAGAGATGCGCCAAGGATGGAGGCAACATGCGAAGCCTGAGGCAGCTCCTTCCCTGCCCTAGGCTTTCAAGCTGCAGTCGTTCATTCAAAAGTCTGAAGAAGAAACAACAGGACACTTCACCTTTTTTTCTCATAAATGTATAAACCACAACAAACTAAAAAGTTATAATCAGTTAATAAATAACTGGCAGCAACGATTCAATCAAGAATATAACAAACCGTTATCCTAATTTAAATTCATAAACAGTTTACATGTTAGATATTATTTTTTTTTTTCTTATGTTCTACAGGCTTTCTTCCATAGAACAAGATTTGATTTGAGATACGGCTTTCCATGGGAAAAAAGGAGGGAATGGACTACCTTTTCAGGTAAGAAGACAGTTTCTCTTCTCTTTAGGTTCACTTAATAAATATGGAGCGGGATCTCTACCCAGGGCATTAAAATCTCCAAAGTTTGAAATCACAGTGCCAACTCACAGAAAAATGCACTATCTACCAGGGTATCACTTAACTTTCATATAGATATATTCAATCAGGAAACATTTCTTGGAACAAGATTTCAAACTCAGGCATATCTGGAACCACCTGCTGAGGGTGTTAACTCTCCAGAAAACAAGATTTTAGGAGATTATAATGTAATTCTAAAGAAACCTCTTTCTAGAGAAAGGTTTGGCAGGACACACTCATTCAATCTAACTTAATTCACCCATGGCTCTGACCTAGCGTTTTCTTCCAGACTCTTCACCATCATTTTGATGGATTTATTTTAGGTTATCTGAAACTGGCTCTCCTTCCTCTGTTCCATGTTCTCATCACAGAAACCACTTGGAATAAGACTCCTATCAGCTTGTGGTTTCATCATGGATTGATCCCAGAACATGATTTTTTTTTCAGAGGAAACAATCACTCACTGGAACAAACTCTCAAAGAGCTTGATAGAGTCCCTGTCACTGAGAGTTTTCAAGATGATTGTTAGATAATCTCATCCAGGCTGTCATTCTCATGAAAGTTTGGACTGGATGGTCTTACCTTCCAGCCTGGTTGTTGTATGGTTCTGTGTTTCTATGATTCCAAGTTCAGAGGTGCTCTTCCTGGACTGGGGGATGGGATCTGACCCAGGCTCTACCAGGTTTTATGTGACTGCTGTGTTAGACCTAAAACCATGCTTCTTTATAGTTAGTAATTCCAAGTCAGCTCTTAACAGAGCTCCCATTCCCAGAATATTCTACATTGTGGTAGCCATTATACTGAGCATGTGCATTAGATAAATTAGGAACATGCAAATGTCTACATATTCTGGATTATTGCCTTAAATACTAAACTAATTCATATAAGCATAATGGTATTTCTTTAATAATAGTTTAACTATTTTCCTAAAAAATTGAAATAAATTTGAGTTGCACTGAGAAGGATGAATACATAGTTCTAATGAGTAGCCACACAAGTTTTTTGAAGACACTTCAGTGTATCAATTATGGAGTAGATTACCTGCTTCTGTTTTTGCAACCTAACCCTGAAGGATTTTTTTTTCCCAATAAACATTCCATTATACAGGAACAATAGTATACTATTTCTCTGTTTATATCTTGTTCAAGCACTCATATTAGCATTAGCACTCACCAATTGATCCCAGTACTGCGCATTTGTTAAAAAAAATAAAAAAGAAGAAGATACAGACACCAATACAAATCTCAATATATGGACTTCTACTGTAATAAATCTGTCCAGACAAAACACTGAAGTAACACATGGTCTAAGAAAATCACTGAACAATAGTTATGACTTGTAAAACTTTGGAACTGTTTTACCTGAGGTCTTATGTTATAAACTATTTTAGATTCAAAAGACTGCAAAGGGAAAAAAAAATTAAAAAAAAACCCCAAAACACAACCAACCAACCAAACAAAAAACAAAACAAAACAAAACCACAAACAAATGACAACAAAAAAACCCACAGAATATTTCATTATAGTTCAGCTGCTTGTCTTAATTTTGAAAAACTTAGGCAAGGTTTGTTCACTGTGTCCAGAGTCAGTCAAGAAAAAAATCATTGAAATTATTCTGGACTTACATACCTGTAAGATAAATAAATTTCACACCAAAATAGCTAATTACTGCAGACTGTAGCGAACTGTCAAATATAAATCTGCAGAAATAATTTATCAATCGCTTAAATATGCAAAATTATCTGGTTTCATTAAATACTTTGCCAAGAAGACAATGTGAATTTTCAAACGAATTCAAACTTTTTAAAATTATTTTTCAGTTTTTTAAAAAATTCCAAGACTGCTTTTTCTGAGTAATATGCTTTATTTGTACTAATTATCTGTTTCATGTAATGCATGTTAGTCTCAGACTTCTGAGACGAATAAATATTTCAAATAATGTTACATTCACCTAATGAGGATAATCTTGGCCAATGAGACAATTCATTCTGCAGTGCCACACAAGGCAGTTCTACAACTGTCTTTGTCACTTTCCCCCTGATACAGTCCAACAGTTGTTTTTTCAGCAGACTCATATCAAGTAGTGTAGGCTGTTTGGAGGATCCAGTGACAGAAATATTCTCTACATCCATTCCATCTTTCTCTAGCCTTGTTTGTTCATTACTTCTCAGCCTCATCTGATATGTGATACCATTCCACTACCATTTTATCTGCTCATCTGCTGATTGCTTTCCCGACACTTTGCCCTCTAGTAACACTGGCTTTGATTGTAATCCAATCTTTTGCTAAAATAGAAAGAGAGTTTCAGTGTTTTCTCTCGGACGGACGTGTATATTGAATGTCAATTACACAACAACTCTTCAAGTATCTACCCACTAGCTGTTCCAAACATTGGCTATTACAGATGAACAGGTATAAAAAGGAAAATACATAAAGATGATTATTTGAGCCTAGTCTGTTTATCAAGCATGTGAACTGTAGATGAAATAAATCTACACTTTTGATGTTTATTTTTTTTTCTTTTTACATGAATTCTCTATCAAGTGGTTTTACAAGCAAGATGAAGACAACAAAATTTGAAGGTTGCATATATTCTAAGTGAGGAAAAAAATTCTTTTAATCACAATGGTATTCTAGTGATGATTTGAATCAGTTATCTGCCTAGCCTACTGAGAATTAAAACACTCAGAAGCTCACAGAAAGGAAGGATTCCTCTAAAAGAGTGACTACATTTGAATAAACCAGAAGCTCCTCAATGTGGAACAGATTTGACTCACTGTCTGTAGCAGGGTAGATATGAACATTGTGCAGGCAGTGCTGGCTACATTTTTGACACTCTGTTTACCACACAGGAACTGTGTGTTGCTGGGCTGAAATCGCTGTCAGAATGTGCAGCTGGATGAATTTCCCTTATCTGTTGACACATGTGGAGCTATACTGTCTCTTGGGTTGGATTTCTTGTTGAAATGCTCAATAAGTACTTGAAAAGAGAGATCCGTGCTACCTGTCCAACACTGCTTAACCCACTTATGAAGAAAAACAGAATGCTGACAACATGGATTTTAATTTCAGTCAAAAAACCCAAAAAACAAAACAAAAACAAACAAACAAAAAACAGAACCAGAACAACAAATTGCCTTTGTCCTTCACAAACGTGAAATAGTGACATCAACTCTGACAAGCTGCCCATAGACTTATTTTTTCTTTGATGTTTCAGACTCAAATTGAAATTTTAGTGCAATGTCACAGAGACATGGAAAAGTTTACTGAGAGCAGCTTTCTGAAATAATAAGGTCAAAAATGACAGATGGAGCTTAATAAGTCATCATATTTCAGAAAAATGAAAATTATGAGTGCTATCAAGACAATTAAGATCTTGCAGAAGTTAACACAACACTTAATTCTTTCAGAATTTTTGACCTTTGTTGGGAAAATCTACTACCTGTCCAAATATAAAATTCTCATATTTTCCCATTCTTTCCTTCTCAGAACAACCGAACATTAGTTTCCAAATTAAAAACAAAATCACTCTTGCCTTTATGTTAAAAATCTCTATATTAATAAATTAAACCCTATCCAAAGCACCACCTTTGATGTACTTTGTAATCAGAGGCCTTTTTTCTATTATTATTTCAAAATATATTGTTTCAGAACAATGTCTGAGTAAGGCAACCCGTGAAAATTACAAGTTAATAGGTTTCCCACAAGATTTATATGGAAAATACTGCTTTTACTAAGCCTGTTTCTACTGAGAAAATATTTAGTAGGATTTCTGTATTTTAACCTACCCCAAAGTAACATTTTGTTTCAGCCCATAGTGTTCATTAAGAACATTAATTAATACTTATTTCCTTTTGCAGTACTGTTCAGGTCCTGATGACTCACTTTCAACAGAGGGGTTCCTATGATGTGCCTCAGAAATTTTGTTCAAACAGGGATTTCTAGCAGATAAAGAGAACAGGGATGTATGACCCCTTGAACGGTATTTCTTAAAGGAAACAAGCACTACAAGAGATTTAAAGTAAGCCTGGATGCAATATGGTCTTCATAACCCCCTCTTCCCCTCTACAATGGGGAAAGAATTTGGAATAAAAAGCAAAGAAAATATTTTTGCTATCTGAAATTAGGAATATTTTAATGTAATCTGTCACAGCCCGCTGCTCTTCAGGGTGCCGCAACCTTCCTGGAGGACACATCTTTAGAAAGACACTCCTTATGTGGGGTGCACAGGCACTCCATGGTGATTTAGCTCTATTGTGATAGCTGCTAAAGCAGCTGAGTGGCCGAGCCTCCTCAGGCAGTGCAGGAGCAAAAACAGGAGCCAATCTTCTAGACTCAGGAGCTTCTTTATTTCTCAGGAATCAGTGACCAAAAGGCTCCGAGGTCTCCAGGTAGCTGGGTTTTGTAGAGGATTGAGGAGGCGGGGTTAACAACTTGGGACAATGAGGAAAGGGATTGAGGAAACAACCATTCAGGGACGGGATCCAAAACGCGCCAATCAGGGAGGGTAAAAACCAGGAACTAGGGTAACAACGAATCAGGAACAAGGTATTACCATAGGACCAAAGGTTCATGGGATTGTGCAGTTTTCTGCTCGCCACGAGCAGCAGGGAAGTCTCTTAGGGAGACTTTCCAGGGGAAAACACATTTGCATCAAAGACAGCTCAGAGGCTGCAGATCCTCCAGAGGAGTGCAACCTCTGTGGTAGCCCTGGAGGTTACCACAGTAATCTATTTTAAAAAGTTATTTTTATACTTAGAGATAATACAGAAAAAAAATCAGTGCTTATTATATGTAAATTTACCTTTTGAAACAGAAATACGAGTGACTATTACAAATTAAAGTAAAATTTATATTACACTCAGGGGTAAAAAACTGATACATAAAACTACTCTGGAAAGACTACTGGAAAGATGACTCCAGATAAGAGATCAAACCTTCTCCATCAAGGCCAAAGAAATACCACTTTACTCTGTATTAAATTTAATTTACATAATCTGTGGAAAGATGCGTTTCACATGGCCAGGTTCTGACTGCAGGCTGTCCTCCTGCAGCTCATGAAAGACCATGGGGATGCAGAGATCCACCTGCAGCCCATGGAGGAAACCTTTAGTGGAGCAAGTGGATGTCTGAGAGGAGACTGTGACCCTGTAGGAGGCTCGGGCTGGAGGAGGCTCCTGGCAGGAACTGCAGACCCAGGGAGAGAGGAGTCTCAGCTGGATGAGGTTAAATGGTAGGATGTGTGACCCTCTGGGGGCAGTCGTGCTGGAGCAGGCTGTCCTTGAAGGACTGTAACCTATGTAAGAATCACCAACGTTGCAGCAGTTCATGGAGAACGGTTGCCCATAGGATGGACTCACACTGGAGAAGTTCATGGAGAACTATTTCCTGTGGAAGTGACCGCACATTGACAGGGGAAAGACCTTTCTCCCTGAGCAGCCACAGGAACAATGACCTCCCCACCCATCCCTGGGTCTCACTGGGCCACTGCAGGGGAGGAGGTAGGCTTGGAGAAGGAAGTTTTGAAGGTGTGGGGAGGACGAAATTTTGAAGATTTATTTCACTTTTCATTATCCTGCTTTGCTTTTGATATAAAATGTGTGAATTTCTTCAGCCTAATTTTAAAGTATTCCTGTGGAACAATGTATCTTCTCTGACTATTCATTAAATTATTTCTAGTCTTTTAAAAGAATGGAGATGAAATGGGTCTCAGTCTTGCAATATATGGTTTTAAGGTATCTTCATGAATATCCAATATAATGTCTTCTATCTGACAGTTTCAAAGTTTATTATAACAAAAGGAGAACAGTACCAGTATTGCAATGTAACTCCAGGTGGTAGCTAAGCACCACACAGCCAATCACTCACATTTTCCTGATGGGGAAAATCAGAAATGTGAGAAAACTGATTGGGGTTGGGATACAGATCATTTAATAGGCAAAGCAAAAGCCATGTACACATGCAAAGAAAAGAAAGAATTAATTCACCATTTCCCATGTTCAGTCATCCCCAGGAAAGCAGGGCTCCATCATACATAACAGCAACTTTAGAAGACAATTGCCATCATTCGAAATGTTCCTCTCTTTCATCTTCCTCCCTCAGATTTTTGTGCTGAGCATGATATTATATGGTATTGAATGTCCATTTGGTCAGTTGGGGTCAGCTGTCCCAGCTGTGTCCCCTCCCAACAGATGGTGGACCCTCAGCCTTCTCACTGTCAGGGCAGTATGAGGAATAGAAAAGCCTTGACTCCATAAGCCCTGCTCAGCAATAATGTGTTATCAACACTGTTGCCAGCACAAATATAAAACATAGCCCCATACTAACTACTGTGAAGGAAATTACCACAGCCAAACAGCACAACCAGAAAAATGGATATCAGCAAAAAAAGGATTATTCCATCTTGGGTCGGTACAGAATGCAAAGTCATGAACACAAGCTCATGCTGAGGATACCGGAGATATTTACTGGTCATCAACTGCTTTTAGTGGAAATACTTCCTTCATCTTTTATCATTTTCTGTCATTTCAATTGTTTGATTCAGCCATGTCTTGAATTTGACTTCCATAAATTTAGCAGAATAAAACATTTAAAAGCCTCATAAACAGAGCTTTTGTTAAACTGAGAAACAGATGGAAACCAGCAAGCAATATGTGTCAATATGTCAAATTACAGGCTATCTCTTGAGACAATCCCACTGGGCTCAAATTCGCTACCTCTACTTACACAGAATAATTATACAGATTTAATTTCAGAAAAGGCTACTATGAAGTAAGATATTAAATGTCAATAATTAATTTAGAATCAGGCACACTGACAGAAATATAAGTGCAATCACTGCTCTATGTTAGATTTGCTGAAACAAGCTAAATACTAGTTTTAAACAGTCTCAGGTCCTACATTTGAACCTTGCTTGCAGCCATTATCTAAATCTTACTTGCATCTTGACTATTTAGTTAATTTATTTTGTGAATTATGCATGTTGCTTAAATCCACTTAAAACTGTGAAATCTTTGTCACATGATGAAGTAAAGGGGAACATATGTGAGCATAATGTTTATAATAGATTTTCCACATCTGTCATTTATTAACAAAGCACAAATTTTGTTATACAAGCAAAGTCTACATGATTAGATGATTCATTTAAGAGATTCTTGGCTCTGATTCATCGACAATAATCAACAATAATATCAACAGTTTGCAACATTTTTTAATAGAAGTTTTATTAAGGTAATTATAAAATATATTGCTAGTTTTTACAAACGCTAAATTCTTAGGATAGCTGTGCCCAAACTAATATCGTTGCAATGATCCAGACTCTACCAAGAATATAGAACACCACCCAAGCATGAAGAGAAGGAATAACAAAAGGCAAAGCTTAACTGCAGTTTTGGCAGTGGAAGGGAAGGACAGGGAGGGCTTCTGTTGTCACATTGCCAGTCAACGACGGACTGAAATAATATGTTCCTATACCTAGAGAACTTTACTTGCCAACAGACAAAGAAATAAAAAAGGTTCTTTCTAGCTTCTTTGTCTCTGTCTTGGGTGATAAATCTACCCTCAAGCCTCCCACATCTCGGCCTTAAGGCAGTGTGGCATAGGGGACACAAACCACAGCAGGAAAATTAAATAAAAACCAATTAAGCTAACTGGAGTTCTACAAGGCCATGAAACCAGCTAGACAGTTAGAAGGTACACAGGATGGTTATGATGCCTTAAGTTTTAGCGTTCATATTTTCCAGATTCTCTACTGCATTATTATATAACTCTAAATTTCATGTAAAGTGTCAGTAAGTTCTCTTCACAGGGCAGTTAGACAAAACAATCCTTTTCCAGCCCAAGAACCAAGGACACTGTTGCAGCTTCAGGCCCAAAAAGTATAAACAACAGCAAACTGAGGAGAGCAGACTGGAAGGATGGGACTTCATAACCTGAAGCTGTAATTAGACAATTAACCCCAATATGTAAATAGACCAAAACATATAAAAGTGTGAAAATGTGTGATCCATCTGTCATCCTTCTTGGGTGTAGCCACTGCCAGGCTCTTGCACTGCCCAAGGTGTACCCTTTGAAGGCCTTTTTAATAAATACCTACTTTATTCCTTTAAAGAATAGACTAGACTCTGTTCTAGGTTGCCTCTCAAGGCAACAGTTAAAAGTACTGGATGATGTCATTCTGAGGTCCTACTTTAAAGCAGAGTTCCCTTAGGGCTGGGAAATATGAATTATGTCTACATTCAAGAAAATCAAGAAGGATCTGAGCAACTGTTGGTAGTTGTCCTGACCTTAATACTTGAGAAAGCAATATATCAATTTTTCTTGGAAACAATGCACAAGAATAAGCAGGACAAGAAGATAGTAGAGAACAGTCAGTGTGTACCCTTGCCCAAAAGAGAAGTCAAGGTCCGAAATACAGGAGCCTCTATCCTACCCCAAACCCCACATTTTTTTACCTCTGGTTATGAGTATTGTTTTCACCTAATATTCTTTTTTCCTTTCCTCTAAAACCTAGGATGTGCTAAATTTATAAGCTGGTGCTGCTTTCTCTAAAGTCTACATAGTCCAGTTTATACCAGTGTAACTAAAAAACTTCAGGTTTTTATGGTGATAAAGTTTTGTTTACAGTTCAAAAGGGAAAATATAATTTGATTTGCAGGGTTTGAAATGATTTATGTAGCATTTTCTGGCTGCTCTAATCAAAATTGAAGAACTTATATTCTATGCATGGTGATCTAAGATTCCATTTATAAGCCTAATATAACATATAATAGAAAATTGAACAATCAATCAAGAAGTTGAGACACTGATGGCTAAATTATACATAATGTGAAAGATTCACAACTCAGCTGCTAAGGTTGAAGTTTCACAGTACTGTAAATATGGGAGAATTCAGCCTACATTGATGCAAGTTCATAAATTCAGTTTACGAATATGGAGTCATGCAGAAAAGAGAAATATAAATACCAAGAGTAAAACATTTCTCCCCTCAGAAACATGATATTTCTATTCCATATTTTAACCAATAATGCATTCCAAGACGGAAATGCTGAACTAAACAGCACACAACTGAAAAATATATTTGAATAGAAGATATTTTCCACTGGTACTGTTAGCATATGGTTAAAATGTTTCTGAAATCAGGAGAACTTGATTGGGTCAGGTAGGCCTTGGGAAAGGGAACAAAATGTTTGGCTTAGTCTCTAGTGAATCATGTGAAACTGCAGATGATTATTAAACAGGATGCATATCCATCATATGATAAATGAGATGATTGTTAAAGAAAATAATTAGAATTAACACTTGAATAAAGTTGAAAATTACAATAGAACAATGTAGGTTTAATAATTAATATATAGTGATATAATGGAGAAGTATAAAACTTGTCTTTCTCTATCCATGTTGGAATCAGATTTGGGTCTGTACCCCTGATTCCCAAGCTCTTCAATAAAAGCACCTGCATATAATCATTGCTGTGATTATGTGTTTCATCCTATGCTAACAATACTAATAAATTAAAAAAATACAGAATGCTGTTCATTCTGAACATCAGCCTTACCTTCTGGAACATTATGGACCAAACAGAAGCCAAATCATACCTGATACCCATTTCTTAAAAACTGTACTTCAAAGAAATTCTGACTAGCAGACCTAACTAGTCTTTAATTAATTTATAAGCATTGTTAATAGCTATTGGTTTCCATGGACTGAAATATTAAAAATAATTCTTTATGTAGCAGAATAATGAGGAATACTGCACTATTTCAGTGTGTAATGAATGATATGGCTTCATGGTCACTGATTCTTCATTTTTTATACCTTTCCTTTGAAAGTTTAATCTGTGAGGCAAGTACTGTTTCTTCCTATGATTTGGCACAGAGAAGTTTGGTATTGAAGCAGAACTTCTATGTGGTTCTGTAAGACAATGAATGATTAAGGGTTACTGACACTTGCAAGTGTAACTGAACCACAGAAAACTTGTATGAAATCTTTCCTGGAAGTCCTGTCATGGGGCTGAGTGGGATTTAGGGGCTGGCACTGACACTCAGTGGGTCATCGTATTGACTTGTCTAGAAATGTAGCTAGTCTTCGGCCATGCAGAAAACTATGAGAATGGATATCACCCTTCTTCTATCCTCATCTGATCATGAACAATCCCTTTGTAATGGAAAAATATTAATTTGGTAAGTCTCAGACTCTTTTGTTTAATTTTTAGTTTAATCTTTAGTGCGTCAACCACAAATTCTCAAATTCCAAAATGTCAGAAAAATGTTAAATGAGCATAACAGAATTGTCCCTTTAAATGATAGATTGCCTTCTATGTTAGATCTGCCTTAAGGTAATTTTCTTCAGTGACATTGTGCTTGATCTGTTTTGACATTAACAACTTTCTGCAGTGGAAGTGGAGACTGAGGCTTTGAGCAGCAGCGAGACATATGGTGCCATCATTTTATTTAAGCAGAACTCTGCACTGAGCTACATAAGCTGCTCTGTGTAAAATGTTGACACACTTTGTATACAGTATGAGCTGAATATATTTTCCAGCATGTTGTCAATGGTTCTCAGCACAAATCAATAAGGACACATTGAAAACAGTTTATGAAACAATTTGGATTACCATATTTTGTATCAGTGTTATACTTTAGGGCATTTGGCCCCCTATTTCCTCATTTTCTCTAAGAAAAATAACATTAGAAATCTGTCAGGGTTTAAGTTTGTTTTCTCTGAGTTAATAATATATTAACTGGTATATTCTTAAGTGAAAAGGAAATGTTACATATTATCCTCCTGTAAAGTAACACAGACTCAGAACAAAGGAATAAATTCCAAAAATATAGTAGGTTTTTATTTGACGAATCTCCAACAACACAGAGTTCCTAGCTGAACTGTTAAACCATGCCCTCTTATTATAAAAGACAAATAAGAAACTGCAACCCCAAGGTTAAATGAAAGCAATTTCTAATAAAATATCATATTTATTTGATTGTTTGATGGAATGAGGGTTATAACCCTATCCCAAATAATATTAATATTTTATGGTGCCTAATAGAACATGAAAAATTGTGCAGTATTTATGAGGATTTTGTTATACATTTAATGTATAAAAATGTTTTTCAATTTAAATTAATCATGTATGATGCTTGAGTAGACTAAGTTGTGTCAGCAGTAATAAATGTGCAACATGATTTTAATAACAAAATTTTAATATTGTTACAAAAATTAATTGGTTAATGCAACTTGTTTATAGCAGTCACTGCTGGCAAATGTTTATTTGTTCAGAAATCACACAAATACTAATATATTACTTTTGATTATCTATTTGGAAAATATTTAGTCATTTCTGGTGGCATTACTCTGAAAGTAAAAGACCCTGCAGATGTTTCCTCTTGAGCTAAATATGAAATATTTACAGTCCTTGATTCACTCAAATCTGTATTTTCACATACTAACATAAATTATATTATTATATAATAAATAATAAATATATAATAAATAACAAATAATAAAATAAATTATATTATTATATTAACATAAATAAATTATAAAATAAATTTCAGGACATAGACTGAATTAAAAATATTACACTTGTCGAATCACGAACACCTGTCAGCTTTTCATAGGGGCATCAAGGTGCTCTTGTGTTTACAAAGCAAGATTTAGATTATATTTCAGATAGCTTCCAGAGCTATCATGCACTTATTGTGTTACATTTCTAGAAAATTGTCCTTCCTACATAAATGACAAAACCTGATATAGAATGTCAGATAAAAAAAAAGGTTTTCTGTAGTATATTTGGCACACATGAAAACATAATGCAAAGCCATGCTAAAATTTCAACTCTATTCTGTGAAAAGAAATAAAAACCAAGCCAATAATTATTTCACCAGGATGTCCAATAATGGTGGAAAAAACCCTGGTTACTAATTAGAGGAAAAGATTTACTTTTTCCCTTGAAGTTTACTGATACATTATTTTAGTTTTTCAATATAACTGTTACACCTGCAAAGTTACCTAGTACAGTGGCATTTCTCACTAACACATACAGTGAGACAGTCATGGTCATCAGGTGGGGTTTGTAACAAGTCTTTTTTCGTGCAGCTTGATAGGAGCAACATTAAAGTAGCTACATAAACATATAATTATTTTCTATTATCTGCAATTGTGTTACATCTCTTTGTTAACATGATAAAATATCAGTGTTAAACTACATTTAGAGAGAAAAAAAAAAAAGGCATTTAAAATATAACCTGAGTTTTGCTTTAAACATATGTTTTTAGAGGTGCTTTTATTTTAGGTTTTAATTTAATCAAATACTTGTGTTAAATAAAATAAGCATATCCATATGCATATCTGTTCATCTTCAATGGATACTGAGAAATTATAAAGGTTTTTCACTGACTGCAGGTCCAAGATAATGATGTCATTCCTGAGATATAAAACTAAAACCGCAAAACACAGAAAGAAGTAGGGGAAAATAATAACCAATGTTTTCAGAAATCCTATAACCTAAAAAAACTCCCTAGTTGAATTAACTTTTAATACACCTTGAATATTCACATCTGGAAGGAAAATGGAGGAACAGTGAAGTATACTGCAAAAAATATATGCGGAATATGAAAGGCAACACCAGCACCAACCTTGAAAATAATGTCAGTTTTAAGATTTAACAACCTGACTCTAAAGCACTGAATAACTGTGAGATTTATACTTTTCCAATTATTCAATGTTTAATACAAACACTGACGTTTCATTCTTTGTTAGTATCCCTCAGCATAATTGCCAGTATAAAAGTTGTTGTACAAAAATACCATGTCATTTCCTTAAAGAAGGGAATGTCTTAAAATCAAAATCTTTCTGAATAAACAAGAACCAGCTATATAGAAGATGGTTTCCTTGAGGGGAAGCTGTATGAAGTCACTTGGTCTGTTCAGCCTGAAGAAGAGGAGACTGAGGGGAGACCTCATTGCAGTTACAGCTTCCTCATGAGGGGAAGAGGAGGGGCAGGCACTGATCTCTTCTCTGTGGTGACAGTGACAGGACCCAAGGGAATGGCCTGAAGCTGAGCCAGGGGAGGTTTAGGTTAGGTATTGGAAAAAGATTCTTCACCCAGGGGGTGGTTGGGCATCGGAACAGGTTCCCTAGGGAAGTGGTTACACCACCAGCCTGTCAGAGTTCAAGAAGTGTTTGAGCAATGCTCTTGGGCACATGGTGTGGCTTTTAGGGATGATCCTGTGAAGGGACAGGGTGGATTTGATGATCCTTGTAAGTTTCCTCCAACTCAGCATATTCTGTGATTCTGTAATATTTTAAGAATGCAGTGTGAAGTTAATTTTGTTAAACCTTGGTAAGGCTCACTTATTTATTTATTTAAAGAAAAATCTCAGATATTTCATTTCAGCAAAAAAGACCAGTAGCCAAGGGTCCAAAGAAAGACCATTTTTTCCAGTCATATTAAACCTCCATGTCTGAAAAACATTTAAAAGGACATATATACCTCCCTACTGATACATGGTTCTACCAAAGGTACAACCAGTGAAGCAAGCAGAACAAAAGATTCAAATAAACCTCATAGAAAGAATTGCAAGTAAAAAAAACGTGCTTTAGGATAAATATCTTTTAACCATAGCCAGACCCTAAGGAAATATGTTTTAGATTATACACATTCACATCCTCATATTGCCTTGTACTTTTTCCAAAGAGCACTCTGTTGCAATATAAGGAAATCTCAAGTGAGAGTCATATTCTTTTCCCTGAACATGTGAACTGTACTTTTATTTATCTCTCTTCAAACATAATTTTGAACTATCCCACAGGGTTTCTAACACATATCTACATAAACAATGGTTAGAGCTGTGAAAATAGCAAAGCTCAAAATAGATTATACCTTTTCCAGCTATCTGAAGTTTTTTATCCATTTGAAACTAGCTTCCAAAAGTCCTTTTATGGCTGAGAAAAAAATCATGATTTTTCAAAGACATTTGATGTCCTGGATAAGAAGAAAAATTCTCTGCCTGGAGTCCACATTTATTCTCACTTAAGTAAGGACTTAGGCATTTCAATAGCTAGTAACTAAATTTTAGAATATTTTTCAAAATTTTATATGAGATGAATGGTAGGCTTTGAAGATGATTTCAGAGGGTTGATTTTTGTTTAATAGCTAGAAAGAAATGGATCCTGAATTCATCTTTTCTCTGCTTCACAACAGAGTCTATCTGTGGAATAAACATAGTTCACACATATTTTAATTTTTTAATACATTACAGTTATACCTAATGCTCTGCATGTGACTCTTAAACTGACAAGACACTCATTTTCCACACTTTTGCATTGCAGAACAGGGTCTGTTAAGGTGTTAACTCACTTGAAGAGAATGATCCTGGTAAAATTCTGTGGACCTAAAATTAGAAATTACATTCTAACATAGTACATTCCTATTAAAAAATTAAATTTAAATATCTTCACTTGTTTGCTTCCTAAACAATGGAGTTCGGATCAAAATACAACACTAGAAGAACGGGCTATAACATATGACAACCGCTGACAGTGGCATGGTATTATATTATTTTACAAAATTTTGTAGTCTGTCAATTTATTTCTGCATGAAAGCAAGGCATTAATCAACTAGGTTTGACTCACTAATTTCATATTCCTAGAGCTCCATGGCAAATTTAAACATATATCTTATAGTGTCAAATTGCACCAATATTGCAGTATGCATTCTGAACATCAAGTTTAGATTTTTCTTGCCTTTCTTTTTCTTTAACTGGATAACATATTTAGGTAACACATATTGTACTGAAATGTGTGTTATGTTTTGTTTAACATTTTAAGTTAAATACAAGTCTCACAAAAAGGCCACGGTAATTATTTACATCTTCATTAGTAATGACATATATTTAAACATTTTTCTCCTGAAGCATGTTTTTCATTGACTATATATTTTTGCATAAGAAGACTAACATCTGTTCTTTTCTCCTGCAATTTACATAGTTGCATGGCAACTGAGACATGACTGTCCCTCAGTGACTGCTTAGTAAACTATTCAAAGATTATCTCATGCCAAAAATTTACTGAAATATTAACCTTCTGTCACATAGAACAGATATTGTTGAGAAAGAATGCTATCTTCCTCCTGTTGTGTCTTCCTCTTAGCTTCACTGCTATGCAACTACACACAGTTGTAACACAGAACAGTGACCTAGAGAAAATTCTTCCTTCTATGACATCCCTTCTTCTAGGAGCAGCCAGACCACTAATTTAAATCTTTGACTAACGAAAAAATGTTAATTCTTTCTCTTTTTTTTCAGAAATAATGCATTAAGAGTTCCTTACTTATTCTGCCATAGAAAATATTTTCCTATACAGCTGAAAACACAGCACTTCCACTAGTTACTTGATCACAGTGCATCAGCTGAATGGCACGTAATCAAAATAGGTTTCTGGGTTTTTGACAGAAGCTGATCCCTATGTTCTGTTAGACTTTGGAGCCCAGCTAAGTCAGGAGTTGTGACATGGCTTATACAATTCTGCGCAGTGTGATTATTTACTTGCTCACAGTACCTTTATGCCATAAAGATCCAGGTAGGCAGTTTCAGGGTGAAGAATGGATGAATAATTAATCAAAACATTGGAAAATGGGACAGAAGGGGTTTTTTTTCAGTAAAGGGAGATAACAGTAGCATCTCAGATCACCAAGGGAATCTGTGCAATTCAACATATTTTCAAAAGGAGTGAATAATAAAGTGACAGATTTTGTTATTGATGCAAAGCTACTAAAGGTCAATCCAGATCAAGAGAGGAATTTCATTTTTTTTTCCTAATAATTACAGATTAAATTTATTTTAAATAAGTGGCAGATGCTGTCCATTGGATATGTTACATTTAAAAAGGTGGTCTTTTGATTGACAGCTCATTTGAAAACAGACCTATAATAGATAAATAGAAAATATTGGCTCACTATTCAGAAGCTATCAAAAATAATCATTCTAAAGGCAGAAATTCTTGAGAAAGGAAAGGGAAACAAGGGGATTTATAACACACTATGAATCCATGGTTCAGTAACATCCTGATTACAGTGTGCAGTTATGGGTACTGATCCCTTAACTCTGAAAAAGGATTCAAAGGAATTTTTGAAGATGTACATAGGAAGGATTACAAGAGTGACTTGAAATGGCTTCTGTGCACTGAACAGTGGAAATAGAAGAACAGATGACTAAAGGAGATATGAAAGAGGTCTTCATGGTCATGAGGGGCAGTGAAAAAAGTAGAAATCCATTTTTCACTGTCAGTTCCAAAAATCAGAAATAGGTGATATCAGATGAAACTAATGGATGGCAGTTACAAACAAAAGTCTTCACATGATGGAAAAGTAAACTGGAAAACAGCCAAAGGGGACTGAAGGGAATAAATTCTTGTAAGGATTGCAAAAGCAATTTGTTTTTTTCTTTCACGGATTTATTCACCGAGTGCCACTGAGCACAAGGATACATACTCTGGTATGTTTGGAACAGTTGTTGTGGTGAGCAAAACAGAATCAACTTGGGTAAAATTATTTTATCACCAATTAGAAATTGAGTAGGGTGGTGAGAAGCAAAGACAAAGCTCTCCTCTTCTTCACAGGCTTGACTTTACCCCTGTACTCCTGATTCCTCTACCTTCTTTCCCAGAGCAAAGCAGGGTGATGAGGAATGTGGAGATGGAGTCACTCTAACAGCTCCTCTCTGCCATTCCTTCCTCCTCACAGTTTTCTCTGCTCCAGCATGGGACTTTCTCATAGGCTACAGTTCTTCATTAACCTCTCCAGGCTGGGCTACAGTCCTTCAGTAAAACACTTGAGTCCAGCTTGAGTCCCCACAGGCTGCAGTTCCTTCATTTTCAAAATGTTTCAAGTGTATCTTTCAGGTGTTAAACTGGAAAGAGCCATGCTTTCTGTTAAACTGGAAAGGGCCATGCTTTCTTCTCCAACAGGTGACATTCTCTGTTTTGTAAGGCCAAGTGCCTAGCTAGGTAGTAAGGCTACCCTAAAATTATTTATAAAGTATTTCAACTAGAATCTAGGACACAAGTCAAAAAAAATCTGAAAGTTTTTCTTACAAAACCAGAAACCATGAGGGTTTTTTTCCACCCCTCGGTTTTGGTTCCTCAATGGTTACAGTTTTCACTTCCTTCCACATTAATGAAAATTTTCTCATTTCTCTACATAGAAATGGCTGTAAACTCAATTAAAAAGACTGAAAATTATATAAGACTCAATGAAAATATTGAAATAGCATTAGTACATATTTTTCAGTTTGATGATGGAGGGCCTTAAATCTCTTCTGTTAGGGTGTGTCTTTTGCAAAACCACAGGGATAAAAACAGAAATACTTTTTTGATCTTTGGTAAGATTAGGAGAAATAAAGAAATGCCTGTATAAACAGACAACCCACCAATATTAATTTTGAACCATTTTTTAAAAGTTTGACTTAATTCCCAGTACAGATTCCCAGAGAGATTTTGAGTTGCTTGCAGTAGCATCCCTGAGTTACATTCTCAGTAATAGTACAGGATGGGGGCTAGGAAACAAAAACGTGCTTACTGAAAAGTGCATCTTGCCATAGGCGTGATGGTTTCAGCAGGCTGGCAGGGCAACTCCAGTCCCAAGCACTACAGAATTCCATTTCAAAGCTATTAAGTGAGAGTTATCTTTTTTTCTCCATTGATCTTTGTATCTGCACACAATCACATTCACAAACAGTGCCCTGGGCTTCCTTTTCACCTTCTCAGTTCCTATCTACCTCGAATGAAATATTTGGAGAAGAGGGAAGGGAGAAACACAGCTGACAGAGTATAATGCTTCCTTCTTTGTAACCCCACCAGAGGCTTCCATAGCCATGGACCATACTAGCGTTGACCACAACATCCATAGTTGATCCTGTCCTTTCAGCAAGATCAGCTTGGAGATGAGGCACATGTTTCCACACTGAAGAACTCTCTACCATCTTTTAAGTACACATGGATTAATCTCATCAGTTGTTCATTCAGGATTTGATTGAACACCTACACACTTTTCCATCAGCTGGAGGAAGAATCCTTTGACTGGGTTTTGACCTGAAATCAGAGGCAAATCTCGTTGTTCACTTATCTGAAGTTGATAAATTTCATTATTGATTGCTGCAGTTTGTTTACCACAGCTACAATGTCACAGGTTAATTCTACCTGCTGTGGTCTTGACACAGTATCTCTTAAATTATTTACTTTTGTGCATGCCACTCTTTCATTTTGTTTATTTACAGTAATAAATCTTCAACTTTGTTTAAAAGTAACACAGTCCTGCTTAAGTGATTTAAATGTCTGCTCCGAGGGAAAAAGCTTACAACTGCAACAAATCTTTCCCCCAAAGTAATGTTACTTATGCTTAGTACCCCATTGTTACAAGGGTTATAGTCTGCTATACAAAAAAAACCCCCAATTTTCTTGATCTTACATGACTGTTGTAATAGAAAATTCTAGTTAAGTTCTAGTTAAGTTATTCAAAGTTCTTCCAAAAACTTCCAGTCTGATCATACTCTGCTTTGTCTGAGTATTTCTTGAAATTCATGAGGATCCTATGGCTGGAATCTTTCTGCTCTCTATGTATCATGTCATAAAGCTTGTTCTTCTCAAGACCCATGTTGTGGGGGCAGAGAAACATGCCATATGGAGCTGATGTCAGTAAGCTGAGACAATCCTGCACTAAAGAAAGCTGGATTCTCACCTTCTGTAAATTGCTATTTTTATTTCTATTTAAATGGCAATGAGTGATTATTTAATCACCTGGTGCTTGGTGTAAAGATAATAGATCTTTGTTAGGCCACAAAACTAACTATTCCTTATTTTTAAATTGTTCTTGGTGTTGGCAGCAAAGGGAAGCTAAGCTTCTTATTGTGCTTGTAGATAACAGAAGGATGCATATATGCCCTGAATATCATTGGTTTTAAATGCCATTCTGATGTTGTTACACTGAGAAAAGTCATGTCTTTACACATGTTTAAAAAGAAAATTATGTAAAGGCTTCCCAGGATTTACATTGTCATGTCAGCTCAGGAGTCACCACGATGAGCAGTTAAACATCATCATTGCCAGATCCACAATGTATATGTATGAATGCCTACTTTAAGAAACTTCATCATAATGTAGAATTTCATTACACACAGTAACAATCTGCACAGTTGCAAAAATTTGTATCTAAATATTTTACCTAACACATTGATTTCACAATCTGTCTGTAAAGGTCTCTGCTGGAGGTATATTTAAAGTCAAATTGTAAAACAATTTAACACAGACTTTTAAAAGTTTAAGAAATTACATAGGACTCATTTTTTTTTCATGAAATATTTACATATTAGTAAAAGATTTCACAAGATTTCACAATTGAATTAAAAACATAGATTTCATTTTTAGATTTGTCTTCTTGGCCTGAAAGGGTCAAGATTTAGACAAAATAAAAGATCACAGAAAGTGTTTTGTATAATCATTTAAGAATAATTAACCAGACATGTGCTTCTCATGGCATCAGGCTTCTCCAGCAGCAGGCCCAAGGGCCCAGAGCTGGGCTGGATCACAGGCAGTCAAAGCAAGGACCCTCAGCAATGTCTTAGGAGTCCTAGCCAGGGAGGAGCAAATATGTGTTCAATAAAGAGTTTCTAGCACAGCTACTTCATGCTGAGACAGGTAGTTTTCTGTTAGGCAACAGCCTTTCCCCCAGAGTTCCTACTGGAAAAGCTGGATGTGAAACCAATAATTTTCAAAAACCATTAAATTTTTGAAGATGTACTGGGAAAAAAAAAAAAAAGGGGAAATTATTATCCCATGCAGTTGTGGAACCAGTTTTTTAAGGATTTGTATAATTGTTGAAAAATCTGAACACACTTAGAGAGGGACTGAGAAGAAATTAGTTAATGCTGGGTCTAAAGAGGATGACCACTACAGGAGGAAAAAAAGAAAGCCTATACCACTGTGCGAGTCACATGAGATAAATAATTATAGGCACAGATTTTCTTTGAGAAATACTGTGAAAGAAATTGAGTCATATCTTTTATGTGTTCTGGTTTAGAGCAGAAAGTTATTGAAGCCATATAGCAATTGAACCAGCACTATTCAGGGCATTGGCAGACCAGATAAAGTAGGATGAATTTTCTCTTCAAGCTGCTATTTTACCTGCCTCATTAAAAATTAATACAGATAGTTTCAGATGAACAATCTCCGTAAGTGTTTACTGCATTTGTGTACTCAAATGGGAGAGTACCTTCACTCATTTTCTAAGCACATCTATTTTGTACTGTCCAAAGTTCTATTTTGACTCTAGAAAAATCATCCATTTGGCTACACCAAAGATATAATTCTTAAATTCTACCATGTTAATCCAACATTGGAGTGGCTTTCTTAGAAATACCAACATTTAAATACATATAGTAGTTAAAAAAAAAAAAAAATCTGTTCTAATGTTTTGCATACTTTTTATTAGTTTATTTGTCCAAAAATTTTAGTTAAGAAAGTATAATGTCATCTGCATTCCACTGCTGTCATTTCCTTTAGTTTAAGTAGAGGCTTCAAATTGTTGGGGGTTTTTTAGAGTTCAAAACTTGCAATGAATTCTTATCTTCTCAAATGCCTTGAAATCCATTTAACAGAGGATCTGACCCTCTTGCCAGATTTCAGAAAGCAATTTTAGATATTGGAACAAGAAAGTGAACAGTGTAGAGTGGGGAACACTGTACCCATAACACCCGAGGTCATCTGCAGGGATAGAAACCTCTGTATATTATTCTTTCCTACACAAAATTTCAGAGGAGCAGAATAAAAACAAATGGATCCTAAAGTTCATTGATGGCTTTTTTTATAAGTGACACATGACAGGATAACATGTGAAAGAAACAGGTTCAGTATCCACAACACCCAGTTTTAACATCTCACTTAGGTTGCTGGTGTTTCCAGAGTTGTTTTTCCAGGCTCTTGAGGACACTACTTCCTGGCCCTGTCTGTCCTGGGCCCAGGGCATCACTCCCTCCTGTTCATGATCCAGACCCTATGTCACCTCAGTCCCTGGAATATAGGCACTGTCTGTGATACCTCTTATGGCACTGAGGTGGTTTTCTGGGATTCTCCGGGTGAGGGATGGCAGGGCCTGGCAGCCAGGACCTGTCCTGTGTCCAGTCAGGAGTGGCCCCAGCCCTGGCAGAAGAAAGCACTAGCCTCCATACTGCCCTGATGACTCAGGGATCAGGACCTGTCTTTAATATTTTGACACATGTTAGTGTTATTTAAGCTGGACTAATGGAAATTCTATCTTTATTTTCAATAGATTGTTAATACACTAATTTGCTCACTGTAAATTGCTTGCTTCCCATTAATTGCTCGTTCCCCATACCAGCGAGGTTCTAGTTTTGTCTTCAACAGGGTTCTGAATTTATCAAGTGCAGTTGATTTTCTTTGGTGCTCTAATTTTAAATTTAATGTAAATACACCACTGTATTTGAACATAAGTGAATGCAAAGGTTAAGATCCTGTCAGCCTAACATTACCTAAATGGCATTCAACTTTAGACACCTCACATGGGAGTCATTTTAAAGTATCTGTCTAAATGCATATTTAGTTAAAAAATTCTGGGTTTGATAGGTATTAAAACAAAATAAAATTTTTGAGCTATCTGGCTTTTAGAAGTCTTCCGAATGCAATAAAATTAGTTTTCACTAGAACTGTATTTCCTGAAAAAATACTTGAGATATCAGTCAGGTAAGGTACTGAAAAACAGTTGTTTTTTCCACTATCCATAATTCATAATTCAGTGAAAGAATTTTACTGCAATTCCTGTCTGTTCAAGCTAACGTATAAAAACATAAATATTTCAGGAGTAAACAATTAAAATTTTCAGTGTCTTCCTCCTCCACTTGACAAATTACTTTGGTAAGAAAGAAGCCAGCAAAATTTGGTCAGCCCTAGAGTGACATCTACAGCTCAGAGCTATGTGCAAGAGGAGCAAAATTTATATTCACTCATCCAGCTTTAACTAGGAAACAGGAGTGTACTAATGATGACTGATCTATGAATTTAACATATGAAAAAGGAATTAATTTTACCACAAAGCATCCTGATGGCCAGGCAGCAACAGAAATACCTCAGCCCACTTGTCAATTTAACTCTTTTACCCCAGCAGGTTACCAGCTCTACTTAGACTCTAATGAGTCTAAGGAATTTTAATCTTGGAATAGAAAGAGAATATTGATTAAGTGTAGCTGTGAAATTATCGGATCTGGAGAATAGAGTCATCTGATGAATAATCTTTTTGGACAGAAAAAATAATAGAAAGGATAACCTGAGCAGGAATACAAAAGATTCAAAGAAACAAAACTTTACCTCATTCTTGTAGATAAAATTCCATCACATGGAGATTGTGCAGTCTAAAATGCTTGCTGTAATGATAATAGCAGAATTAGGAATTTTAAGGCCAGAAAACAAAGTTTTATTTTTTTGTTCTACATAAAAGCTATTATGGGATATATGTGTTTTAAACTCATCAAAGTAAGCAAACACCAAGAAATTTAAAAAAAGATTAGTAGCATCTCTGAAAGAGGAAAGCATTTAATATTGGCTTTATTAGAGAGAGTAAACAAAATAATTACACCCTGTTGATCAGGTCAATATTATCATTGTCTAATTCAATCTGATGGTGTTTCTGGAACTATATATATTACATTTTAACCCTGAAGATTTCATCAATAGAAAAAAATTTAGTCATATGAAATGGATTAGTATGCTGAAAGTAAGAAGAGCTGTAAAGTTTATTAGAGTGGTTGTTAGAAGATAAAGGGTGCTGGCTGTAAGACAATTCATTATCTCTTTAGGCACAATAATCAATGATAGTTAATTTGGAAATCTGAGTCCATTATAGGTCAACTAGCTTTGAAATATAATTCTCAAATTATATTTTTTGCTAATACTGGGTTGTGAACAGTCAGTGCAGGAGTTTACTTACACAAGATTGATAATTCCTTTGCATGTTGTTAAAATAGCTGCAGAAAAAAATTACCAGGGCCTATCAAGACTTCTGTAAGAAAAAAAAAATCCATTCCTTTGGAAGTTCCTTTGGCTTGCTTTTTATGTGTTCAATTATGTTATTCTTTCATTATCTAGAAAAGTAAAATCTGGCTTTTGTGTACCAATGCTATTGTCCATATGTGAGGATTTGCAGAAGGATATGGGTAGGAAGAATTAATTTTAAAAGTGACAGAAAAGATAGGACGAAGAACAGGGGAAGTACCACAGTAAATAAAACATTTGCAATAGACTTACTGTGCTTGTCAGAGAAGAACAGATGGTTTTGAAAGATTTAAATATTGTGGACATGACAGGTTTATTCTTACAGAACACAAGCCAGAGAGAAGCCAGAATGAGTGAAGGTGAGATGAAAAAAGTAATTCATGATAACTACTTTGTGTCATTTTAACAACTTAGCCTTAAATGTGTATGTGTCTTATAATTCAAAATAGATATAGAGCTCACTCATTTAGATGCATTCTAGCTCAGATTAGGTAGGCTGCTACATCTATCGTCTTTAAAATCAACCAAAATGATCTTAATGGAAGACAATATTTCTATTTTTTCAATGGTGGTGGAGTCAATGAGTACAATCTGAGTTCAGAACATTCTATTCAAACATAAGAAAAATAATTTTAACTGTGAGGGTGAAGAAACGCTAGCCCAGTGAATTTGTGGAGTCTCTGCCCTTGGAGATACTTAGAATCCAACCAGACACAGCCCTGTACATCTTGCTCTAGTTGATCCTGTTTACAGTAGAGGTCCCTTTCAACATGACTCTATGACTCTGTGATAAAAAGCATTTTATTGGATGGGGTAACATTTTTGTCAGATAAACATTTCCAGAAATTATCTACATTTATTTATGCTCAGGTTTAGGAAGGGTACATTTAAAATAGTCCATCCAAAAACCAAGCCAACTATATGTGTCTTTCAGCAACTGCATTTTTTAAAGGACGTTAATTTAGATGTTTTTCTGGATACATAGATGTATGAAATTGCTTTTCAAACTATTATTTTTAATCCAATTGGTTTTCATGCTCCCAGAAGAGTGGTGTGAACATGGAACTGATATATTTTAATAGGATTTGTTTGGCACAGATAAAAAAAGATATTTTTGATGTATTGCTCAATACTATTCCTGCAAGACACAAAGTCTCTGTGGTAAATGAGAGGTACTCCAGAGAAGCTGAAATCCACTTTACATAGCTAAATGTTTGGAAATTGTATCTTCCTATAAAAAGCACCCACAGTCATGCATTTCTGATAACCCAAGATATTTCCTATGCCTCTGTAAAGGAAACTGAATTAAATAGATACTACTGAATTTAACAAGAAATCATATGGGACTAGGGCAGCTCTACATTTCGGTGGAGAAAATTAGCTAATTTAAAACAGTTACAGAGAAAACACACTGGAAAGCATGTAATGAAAGGTGTGTGGAGAAAATGAATGCTTTTATTTTCTTTGGATTATACGAGTTGATTTTGCTGTGGGTTTTGTTTTTAAATTTATTTTTAGCTTAACCTTTTTTAAAAAAATTGCAATTACAGTTTGTCTTGAAAGCTATGAAAATATAAACCCATGACAGAAAAGAATATCTTTCAGACAGAATGAAACTACAAAACCATGTAGTTAATGATTTATTTGATGTATAGACAACATACTTTACTTAGAGAGAAATTTTTTCTAGTTGTAGTGAGGTAACCATATGAAATCTCAGATTATGCTGTATGAGCAAGTAATGTCAGTTTTGCAGCCACTATAAATAGTCTGTTAATTTTTAATGTGACAATTCATTCCCACAAATATCACTTGCCTTGGAGAGCTAATGTTGATTAACACTGGAATTATGCATTTCATTACCAATAATAATTTATATTCCAGTTACACTGATAAGCACATATTGCCTGCCCTTGTATTATAAATAAAGTATTTTTCGAGCCCCAGAAAAAAAAAAAAAGTAAGTTTGGTTTGTTTGTTTTTTTCTGGTAATTTATATTACCTTACTCTTTTTAAGTCATAGTGAAAAATTGAAATGTGTAACAGGATGTCCATAGATGCTTTTTGAATCAGTCCTAACAAAGACTAAGCAGCCATAAAGTCTTTGGGCAAAAAAAGATACAGAGTCATACTAAAGATTACAGTTCTCTTCATAAATAAGACAGACAGCAAATCAGTGGTTAAAACTTTTCAGGAGGTTCTCCTAGGTTACTTTGGCTCAGCATAAAGAAGAATGAGAAAAAAAGGGTAAACTCCAAAAGTTCCTGCTCCTACAAGAATGTGGATCAAGTGTAAGAACTTTACACCAACTTTGATTGTCTTGTGTACTGTAAAGTGAAATTAAAAAAAACCTTTTACTATATTTTCTCTGCTCATCTTGATAACTTTTTACAATGAAATGCATCATTCAATGGGATGAAAGCAGTAGAAATTCATTATATGGATTTTAATAAAACTTTTGACACCATCTCCATTTGCTGTTGGAAGGTCCTTTTAGCCCATTATTTTGAAGGCACCTTGGTTTCAGGAGTCTCACACTGTGTTCATTACTCACCACTCAACATACTGCTCATCAGACTCAAGCCATCATTATGGGCAAAGAAAATTCTAACACCTGTCAGACCGTGGCAGGAGGATTAAGCCCAGTTTAGTTCTCACCACACAACCAAGGATATAAGCGAGCTACAGCAAATGCCCAAGAAGCCCTGGTGATCAGGCAGACAGAACACAGAATATGTGAGCAAAGGCTGCACAACTGACTTGTGGAAAAGAAAGGTCAATTGTAGTGATATGTTTTTATGTTAAATGGGTTGTTTTATTGTCCCCTATGCTAATAGTTTAGTCCTAAGGGGTACCCCCACCTTTTTTCCCTGTAGCTGTCAATCTTTTCCTAACCCAGTCTTCTAGACTTTTCCCTATAAATCTCCCAATCTTTGATGCCTTATTAGTTGTTTAGACTGCTGTGTACCCTTGTTGGTTTCAATATTGCAATTCCCTCCTTGTTCCCCTCCTTGGATCCTTACCCTGGACCTGCTTCCCCCACCCCCAAGAGAGTCCCTTAAAACCAACCCACTGTCCTGCCCTGAGAGATAGCCTTTTGCTTTCATTTTTACTTTTAGTGAAAGCTTTTTCTTTCACTTTTGGTTTAGAGATTTTAGGTCACAGCCTCTGCTCTGTCTTCGATTTAGGTTGTGTTTTATGTTATACCTTTATAGTAAATGAATCTCGGAGCTGCAAGCTGGGCCCATCTCTCATCTTTTACACCGACCTGCCAATGACTGCCTAGGACACACAGGTCCCTGGGGAAACGTGTTGCACCCCCATAAAGAGCAGCAATATTGAAGAGTACCGTGACAGTCAATGAGGCTGCATCCTACTCTGCTCAGCTGTCCTTCAACATCCACAAGAGGGCATAGCCAGGCTCTTCTCACCGCTTCATACTAAAGTCACAAGAAGCTGGAAAAAATGCACAGGTGACATCTGCAACCAATGGAGCACAAAGGAACAGCTGGGCCTCCTGCTGACCTCATGACAAAAGGCAGGGAAAAGCCCAAGGGCCACAAAGGTTTCTTTTTCCTCAGCTGCTGCTGGGAAGATCAGCTCTTGGACTTCCCAGGTGCATACATCTGGTAGCAGAGTGGGAGTGAGCAAAGAAACTTGAAATTTTTCCTCTCTTGAAAGGAGATTTGACTCAGAGATCACTAGATGCTGTTACAGCAGGGCAATATCTGTGTTGGGTAAGACTAAAAATTTTACATGTCTTCTGAGCTATTAAATAGATGTAAGTCCTGCTAGCATAAATTTGCAAATACATGCCTTAGTAAAACATGTCAACTGTTAACATATAATTTGTAAGTTTTTAGTGAATATCATCTAGTAAAGCAGCAGTTTTTTCTGCTGCCCTGAAAAGGATAGGCATTTTTATGGGTATGACCAAAACAGTTTTGCCTCATTTTTTCATAAATCACGTGAGATTTTGATCTCATTTGCACTAAGAAGGCAGATCTCTCGCACTAAGAAGGCAGATCTCTCAAACACAGTACAGGTGAAATACAAAAGTTTCAGAACAGACAGAAGTTTCACTTTAAATGAAAGTTACATTCCAATACATTCCACATTAAATGCACCTCAATCCAGTACCACAAAGGAGTAAACAATTTAAGTTAGCCACCTTAGATAGCCATAGCAGCCCATTCCAAACAAAATTCAGCATTTGTGGAGACAACTAGCTGAGTATTTGACTTGCTTCTTATTTGCATCAAACAGAATTATTGCCAGAAAAAGAAGCAACGTCTAGTTACCCCTATGTGTGTCAAAGAGAGAGACAAGCACAGTTTTGTTGATTTCTTAGTCTCCTTTAACAGGAGACATCTTCAGCAGCACTGATTTATACAAAGCATTTGTGTTGTGCTTTTGAATTTTATTCTGCATCTGTTATGGCAGCCATCCAAAAAGTCAAGTCTTTGATTCCAAAAAAACTTCTATTGAAAGATACACAAAATTTGTCTGCACGAAGACTTACATGGTTGGAAACAGACAGAAACAGAAGAGAATATTATTTCTATTTTTATGCAAAATCTGTGCCTTCGGCCAGTCATTGTACATGAAGGCCACAAGATGGTAGTCTTGTCTTGAAAAGTTTTATGCTGACTCGTTTTTCTATATTAGGTTATCTCCTTTGTGACATCAGGGATTTTCAGTTCCTATCCTATTTCTCTGAAATAACTTCTCATGTACAAGTAAAATTAAAGCAAATAAGATCCAAATCTCAGCTCAGTTTTCAGTATGAAAGCACCACATATTTTTAGGAAAATTAAGAAAGTTCATATATGAGAAGTAACTGAGAAATTTAGAAAATTAGTGCAGCTGACAAATAACACTTGTATTTTGGTGGGCTAATGCTCTTAACTTACAGGAAATCAACTGTTTCAGCTTCCATAGTGCTAAAAGTATACTGAGCATCAGCAATTTTAAAAATCTAGGAGAGATTTACAAAGTTTTGATACAATCAGCATTTAATTAAAGGATTCTAATACTGGTTGTCCAGCTCCATTACTTATTCCGGCAGTTACTAGTTCTAACTAGATAGAGTAGGTAATTTCTTCTTCACATGCTTTGACCACTAGGTGATACAGTTCTATACAAGGAAAGGTGAAATTTTAAATACATTGTTTGAAATAAATATAGAAAGTCAATTCTGTATCAGTCTGTATCCTGAACTAGCCCCCTGAAGGTACATGTTCTATGAGGGGAGAAACACACAAGTAGACATCCATAAGAGATTTCTGTTCTGGCTGCGAATGCCTCAAAGCTGATGTAGCTTTTTGAGCTGTAAGAAAAGTTTAGTTTCTTTGCCAAAAGCGGTAGTATACTCCATGGTGAACAGTTATTTCAAGCATACGGAGAAAGAATGAATGGAGTTTTCTCTCAGAAATCCTATGATACACTAATTCATTGAGATACAGACAGATGAATCATCCGGTGTGCAGCTTTTACTGACAAACCTTGTTTTGCAACTAATGGGCACTTCAGCAATCAGTCCATATATACTTTGCCCTTATCTCCCTGTATCATATTCTACTTTCGGTTGGTCCTACTACTGAAGGTCTCATTTCAAAAAGAACATATTTCAAATTCCTAAAGTCAAAATTTTTCATGTATTCAGGTTTTGATAATAATCATCACAATGACTATTGCCAGATTTTTTTTTTTTTTTTTTTTTTTTGACAGCAAACTTCAGGCATTTACAGAAGTTTTTAAACACTTTCAAGTGATGCTGAAAAAGGCATGGTTTAGGATTCAGATGAAAAATAAGAGAACTGTTGGTGGTCAACACTTAATCCATGACATCAGAAGTGTTAGCTATATCACAATGAGATGACATTGCTAGAAAGCATTTACAATTCTGTGGTGTCCTAGAACTAGCACTCTACTACTTCCGGCAGAGACTCTTTTCTCACTTCTGATAGCTAGGAATGACCCAAAGACTCAGAAAGCTTGCACAGCTTAGGGGAATCAGAAGATGTAAGTAGCCAGCTACAGGTTACAGAAATAGAAGTTATTCTTATATAAGTTTGGTAAATTTAAAACAATTGTTTTGGGTTTCCTGATAAGTTTACAGTTTGATTCCCCACCCACTTGCCCCCCCAGCCCCCCCAGTAGTTTTGCAGAAAAAGAATTTTTCAGAAAATAACATATTCCAGAAATATATTATCAGGAATTCACTCAGCAACCCTCCAGAGTTAGGTTGCCATAAATATTTTGGAATCTATAAACAAAAGCAAGCAATTATGGAAAAACTTTACACAAAAATAAGGCTATGGATAATTTCTTCAGGAAAAGATATTTTATGTGTGAAAAAATTATCATATTCTACCTGTGAAATTAGACTTCACATGTCTTTTCTAATAAAATATACCAAATGCCATAGTAGAAGAAATAGTCTGCTAGACAATAAACAAAATTGTTCAATTGTTAGTCCTGCAGGACTAACTTTTGGGCTAAACACTGATATTTCCACCAGAATTTGAAAACCATTTGAAGCCCACCTGCATCTCGTAGTTTAGTTTCCTTGGAAAGAAATCCAATTTATTTATACACCCCAAGGTTGCACACAATCATAGGCATCTCCACTAAGAGAAATATTTAAAATTTTCTGTGAAAAGCTTCAAAAGCAGCAAATTAAAACTGTAGGGAAATTATGACTTTTTAAAATAAAAAAAAATTATGAAGAGAATTTTTAAAATAAATTACTTCATTGAGACTTTGTTGTTTGACACCACATCATAAATATGATGTACAAATAACTGCACACACATACACACAAATACCCACTTAACTTATTTTAATTAGAAATCCTCTAGTTACTCACAGATGATCAGCTTGATTAAGAAAAAATAGTTTTAAGATGGTAGGACCTTGAAACATGTGAATTACAGATTGCCATTGCAATAAGAAAAAAAAGTGAAGTAATTACCCTAGTTGAATCAACCTTTTTTTCACAATGTTGTCCCTTTAAGTTACTGACCAATGGCAGACAAATAATTCTGTGGAGAAGAAATTTTTCCACTCTTTGGCTTCTGTTTAAACAAAGTTTTCTTTTAAAAGGCCTTAGTACCTTGCTAAAAAACCTAAAAATCATTCTAGAATTCAGTCATATACATCTTCAATCAGTTCAACATTGATTCCGCAGAACAAATGTGAGGCTAATGATTGTTACTCATTGATTCAAATGTGAAGCTGACCCTGTTGTTCTGTTCCCTAAAATAGCCACCTTCTTGTTGCTGACTAGCTCATCCTTCCCTCCTCTTGCCACTGTGTCTTCCCTTTTACATATTAGATGGCTTTTGGCTTAACGGACTGACTTTTCAGAGTGCTGTCTGGTTGTACCTGACTGACAGAAAAGTGGACCTAATCTTTCTCCAGAAGTTCTGAATTAAATAGCTATACAAGTATTGGAAAGCAGATGAGGTACATCAATACATTACAAAACAGAGCTGTTTTGTCTGTTTCATAGGTTTGTGAGAAGACAGCTAAACTAGCCCACTTTATGCTATGACTCCAAATATTTTGTTATACTAAAGCTATTCAGCGTTAATTTATGAAAGCAAAATTAAAAAACATATATTCCAAAGCCTGTTCTCCCTCACCTTCAAGTAGAACGGAGTGACCACCTCTGTTACTGCCAGCTGAGAGAGCCAAGAGTTTGGTCTTAGCTGAGATTCCCTCTCTTCAAGTATACTTTGATAGCATCAGGAAAATCTTTCCTGCATGAGCCTCTTGGCCCTTGCAGTTTATTCACATAGCCACTGTATGACACTGCTAACAATGACTGGTTTTTAATATGTAAACATTTCAATGCTTTCTGTTTGCTGACCAGCTTTTGACTTTTTCATCAATGATCACCAAATGACATTGTTAGACTCTCTGACAAATAAGGAGTGCTGTTACCTTGGACATCCACCTTGGACATCAGGTGAAGACTTTTACACTTTTTCCCACAGAATTCTGCATTTCTTACTCTTGGCTGGGTAAAAAACTGCCTAGATGACAGAGCCCAGAGAGTGGTGGGGAATGGAGTTACATCCAGTTGGTGGCTGGTCACAAGTGGTGCTTCCCAGGGCTCAGTACTGGGGCCAGACCTGTTAAGTATCTTTATCAATGATTTGGACAAGTGAATAAAGTGCACCTTCAGCCAGTTTGCAAATGACACCAAGCAGGGCTGGAGTGTTGATCCGCTGGAGTGTAGGAAGCCTCTGGATAGGTTGGACTGATGGGCCAAGGCCAATGGTATGAGGTGCAACAAGGCGAAGTGCTGGGTCCTGCACTTGGGTCACTAAAACCAACAAAAGGCAGGGCTTACACAGTGTGAAAAAGTGTCTGGAAAGTGGCCCAGTGGAAAAGAACCAGGAGTCTAGAGCACAGGTCTTAAGAGGAACTAATGAGGGAGTTGTGTTTGTTTAACCTAAAGAAAAGAAGGCTGAGGGGAGACTTTATTGTTCTGTACACCTACCTGAAAGGAGGCTGTAGCCAGATGGGTGTTGGTCCTTCATTCCAGATGTCCAACAATAAGACAGAGGAAATGTGCTCAAGGTGCACCAGGGGAAGTTTATATTTGATATTAGAAAAAAAAATTTCGTTGGAAGGGTTGTCAAGCACTGGAAGAGGCTGCCCAGGGAAGTGGTGGAGTCACCATCCCTGGAAGTATTTAAAAGTTTTGTAGATGTGGCACTTCTGGACATTGTTCAGTGGTAGTCTTGGCAGTGCTGGATTAATTGTTAGATTAGTAAAGATCTTTTCAATTTAAATGTTTGTGTGAATGTACGATTTTATACTTATTTTCTTGCATCTTTTCCACGCCTGGTGCTTTGCCATCTTTATTTTCTTTGTCTTTTAGACTCCACATGGTGTATTTGGTACTGTGTAGCAAAAAAAAGTCAGTTGTATGTTCATTATCTCTGAATTCCAGTCTTCAGTCTGAGAATTGTCATGATTAGGGACAATGACTCATGCATGAAGAAATTATGCAAAAGAAAATCTTCACTGGAACATGTAACTTTCTCTTAATTAAATTTTTAAAACACCCCAGTGTCTACTTTTTTTACTGAGATGCTTCAGAAATTCAGTGGATTTTGGCAACTAAATATGTCTCAGTCATCAAGATTCTTCCTTATATGAAATGGAATAAGGTTCACCCATATTTTCATACCACAGTGGAATGATCTCCAGAATTACATTGTTTTATTATAGCATAAATGTCTTCTCTAGTGCAAGACTGAATACTGAATAGATATTGCTAGCTAATTCCTGATCAAATGATCAACATTCAACTAACAAAACTACTCACAATTGCTTGTGGAATGACCAACATGCAGAAATTTCCTCAAAATTACAGTGCAAATCATGTGAAGTTACAGACTTGCTAGCAAACACTACTGTGATTTTTATCCTTTCCAGGGAGTAGTCTTCAACTGTGGCATCACTTATATCACATTAAATTCTGAAATCCTCATAATTTCAGATGTACAAGTAGGTCAACATGACTCACAAAATAAATTTTCCACTTACATACACGATGGAAAGCTTTCTTCAGAACATAAAAGCTTCTAAAAATAATGTGTAATATCTAACTGCTCTTAAGCTAAAGTTGTAATGATGAATATGAATAAAAGACTCAAATACCTTCATTAACAAGATCCTAGGTTCCATCAGAGAAAAAAAAACGTAATTTGCATTCCTAAATCTCGAGAGGAAATTATCATAGGAAAGAGAAACCAGTGGGTTTGAGTAGTACTGGTTAGGCAGGTTACGTAACTATTTTGTCTAGTTGTGAACTGTAGTACTGTAGCAACTAAAGAAAATCAGCAAAAGTATTTTTTACAATCTATTCCACCTGTATATAGAATTAGATTGTTAGTAATGTCCCTTTTACAAGTTTTATATTTTGTACTACCATTTAAAATTACAGAAGAAAATACTTGCTATTCATTTATATATTTTGCATCCCTTGGAAAGTCTAGTACAAATTTTATGTAGCTCTTTTTTACAGCTTAAAATCTAGTGCTAAAAAGTAATAAAAATATTTACTCTGTTTTACAGAGGAATAATCAATAAACCCATTATCCAAAGATGATTTCTTTCTCTATTCAACATCTTTGGGAAATTCAAAGAAAACATCAGACTTTTTTTTTTCCTTTTTTTTTCCTGAGGAAAAAAAAAATCTCCTTTTGTTTTTTGTTTTGTTTTGTTTTACTCTATTATACAGATGTGGATGCTCAATTGCTCTTTGCCCATACAGACCAAGTTCACCACAACAGACTAGTAAGTGGCACCTAGAGTCTGCGCATCTGAGGATGAAATCATAACAGATGTGCAGGAAATAAGAGCAATTAATAGAAAACATTCAAGCTTTTATTCATGTTTCAGTTTTCAAAAATTTTCTTTCATCATGTCATCCTCAGTTAGCTTTTTTGTAAAGAGGTTACCTGTTTTGTGACAGTGCAGACCTTACCTGGAAACAGATCACAGGGCAAGCCAAACCCTATCCTTCGAGAACTCTCACCAAGGCATTCTTGGGTCTCTAAATGCCTTTCTCATAGCAACAGGCAGTACTGTGTCCCTTCAAAACCATGTTCAGATAACTTAATTAAGTTTATATTTGAGCCTTTAATTGATGAACTCATAAAACACTTGATGACTAAAGGTCTCTTATGTGTTGGGGTTCTTTTCTTCACAAGTGGTAGAATAGCTAATTCACATGTTTGGCTGTGTTTGGCTCTCTCCTATATATGAGAACAAGCTTTCAAAATGTGGCTAGAATTCCACATCATTTAAGAAACTAACAAAAATTTTTATAGCAGTAAGCCTAATTTTTTTTTTCTTTGGATTTAGGAATGCATGCTCAGAAGAGGATAAAGTTTCCTGATTATTTTTTGTCATTCTTTGGTTGTACTTTCCTATGAGGATTTCTGTTAGGGCCTCACAACAGGAGTATTTCTTGCAAGAGAAAATAATTACCAAAATTGTGACAAGCTCAGCATAGCAAAGGAAATGTTTCGATTGGTCTTCATATATGCTTTCCTTAACATTTTCTGAGCTTCTTATGGTTGAATAACTTATATTTTGAAATATATGATCTCATATTATTTCCCAGTGAGAAAATGCCATACTCAGGCTATGAATTTCAAAGAATGATTATACAACTTCACGGCATCTACACAGAGATATATCTCAGTGAGTTTGCTTTGGTTGCATTTCCTAGATAGGGACAAACTAATCTAATGTTACATCTGTCCTAATTTATCTTTGTAAACTGGGAGATGGCTCAGATTACTGCCAGGCATTCAGGTCTTATTTGGAGGCAGAACTTGAAGAGTTCCTGAAAACAAGGTTTCCAATAGCTGAGTAATCCCTTGACATATGAAGATAAACAGGAGATTTTACTCATCCAATTCATCAGAACTTTTGGCTAGAATAAATTCCAACTTTACTAGTTTGGCTGTTAAAAGCAGTAATAATTTAAGTGTAAGTACAACAATACCTCTCTTTCCTAGGATCCTGGATATTGCTCAGGTATTCTGAGACCTATTATAAACACTGATCAAATTCCTCAACTTTTATGGTTCTTGAACTTAACAGCTTGCCAAAATAGAATGGTTTTAAAACTGACCTTCTCCATCTTTCAAATCAAAAATATCCCATAATAATAATTGTAAGTATTACCTATGTTCTTCCTATAAATGGACAGTAATAGTATTTACTGCTTATCAAACCTGATATCCTTTTGTGACAAGGTAACCCACCTAGATGATCAACAACAATAAATATTTTAAAAATTCCCTTCAGATTATGAGCCAGGGTGGAATGAATGCCACGATGGCACCTCCTTGAGTGGAGTACAGTAAAATATAACACGCTGCATTAAAAAAAAAAACCACACCAAACCAAATAAATAAATGGAAGTGACCAAAACACAGGTGAGTATAGTCTTGATCTTGTTAGGCGAATCACCACATCAAAGTGACTTGACCAGCTTCCAGAGCAGTGAAGTTTGGGTCACCCTTATGCAATCAGGTAACACACCCCCCCCGGTTTCCACAAAAAAA
>WBMY01031618.1:278352-414422 GCA_013397315.1 Donacobius atricapilla
AAAAAAAAGCAGCAAACTTTTCCGAAGAAAGATTCTTAGTTTCTCCAGATTCTCAGTTTCTCCAGATTCTCCATTGCTTTTCCGGAAGCAATGTGTGGTTTTCAGCACACATTTCCTGTGTGCCAATAGCCAACTCAGGAATTTCAACATATATTGCTTTGAACATTTGGTTAGGATGGCTATATAAAATTCAGCTATGTGAAAAAAGACAGTGCATGTGGTATCTCCAGCTCTTTTGCTCAGAACAGGTGGAGACCCTTCTTAAAAGAAGGTAATTTGAGAGGACAATTTATTTAAGGAAAGACAAAGGTCTGGTTAAAGAATGTGAAAATTTGCAGTTGAGGTTTGATCTTTGTATTGAAACAAAAGTAAGGAAACCATAAACAGAGTTATAGATATAAATATACAGAAATAGATAGATAAATTTTTTATAATTCCTCAGAAATAATAATTCAACAAAAATACAGCAGATTTCAGAAGCAATACTTTAAAAACCTAAGTAGGGAATTCATGAACAAAATGATGGAAAGGTGCCACAGTCTGAAAAGAAGAGAGATGTACCTACTGTCAAATCCAAAGGGAGAACTGGTAGACACCTCCTTTCAAACACTGAACAGCCTTTTGTGGGAAAGAGTTCATACTTATATTTCTTATTGCCAGAAAGAAGGGCTTGGATTTCAACAATGGGGACTGTTTGTAATATTTTAGAACAAGTGATGCCAATAAGAAATCTATATAAAATGTTAACGGGCATGCAAAGGAAAAAAATTATGGAGTTGAACTAAACCCAAAAATCATAGTATGGTACTCACACAAAAAATAAAAAGATGCAAATGTGTCTCTCAAAGTGTATAAGCCAGCTAAAAATGTATTTTGTAAATTTTAAAAATATAAACAAACCACTTATGGTGTTATTCTTACACTGACAGTTTACATATTTCTTCATTAAATTGTAACAGTATCCCTGCAAGAAGCATAATAAAACATCCTGCTTTTGGTTTGGTTTGTTTTTTTCACAAGAATCTAGTAAAATTCTAAGGCTTGCAGAACTTAATAGCATGAAATACAATCACATGGGAAGCTCACAGAGTGTTTCCTACATACATTCAATCTGAGTTTCAGGAGTAAGGTAAGCCTCTATCTCAGAGGCATATCTTAACATGTGCTTTTTTCATTCCAAATTTGGAGCTTGTCTAAGTCATCTCAGATGTCTCACTTTCCTGTGTGTCTCACAGGACAAGATTATGCAATGTCAGTTTCCCATTACAAAATATTTAAAATTAGACCTGTTGCTTGCATGTGTAGCTTTTACTTTCTCAAACTATGAGTTTTCTCCCTCTTACTTCTCCAGTTCACTCCTCCATCCCACCCAGAACAGTGAGCAAGCAGCTCCATGGGGCTTAGTTTCCAGCTGGTGTTAAACCAAGACAATCTTAAAAATTACCTGTATAATTCCATTTTGATCACTTCATTCATACTATTTAACCTTTTAACACACTTATTAAGGCCATCTGAATCAAAAGGAGATTTTTGAGGGTAGAAAATTACCCTGCTTTTTTACCAAAGCTCACAGGCTCAGATTTTTCTGAGTACCAGTTCCTTCAGAGTTGTCATTCCATGAGTAGAAAGTCATCACATCTATGTTTCCTGCAATTTTTCTTTATTTATTTTTTTATTTCTCTCCCTGAAGTTATCTCTAGTATTAACATGTGGCAAATGTGAACTTATTAAATCTTCAGATATCTGTGAATTAGAATAAATTGTTGGTCCCATCTCATCATATAAACACAGAAAATGAATGTTTCAGGGCACAGATTAGTTGAAGGCAGAATATGAATTCTGTATGAAAGCATCTCATCAGCTTTGGTGAGGTTCGAAAAAAATACAGAAATTTCTGCACAAGATAATAAAAATTATATTGTGGTGAGAAGAAATGTTACAGTATAAGACCTGTCATTTCTACTGTGGGAAAATTGAGTGACTGATTAATAATTTTTTATATGGCCAGCCAGAATTTTAAATTTGTTTACATAGTCATCATCTGGGGTCTTAAAACTACATATTTGCATTTATCTGTTTAATTCTACTTGTTTCAGTGAGACATTTTGTGAACAGTAACAGCCCTTTCTCAATCCCTTTCTCTGTTTTGCTATCTGCCAACACCTCATATTCTCAATTGTGTCAGGCTTTTGTGACCCTCCTCAAGACAACTTTGTATGGAAACAAATTACTTAGAGCTCTGTGCTTTTATCAGGTATGCAACATGACAGATTTGATGATAAAGCCCCAAAAGGGAAAGCAGCCTGCAGGTCTTTGCACCATTGTAAAATAATAAGGTTAGAGAATTGAAAACATTACCCATAGCACTGTGTCGAAAAACTTCAAAAGTTTAGTAGTATCATATTTGATGATAGTTCTACATAAAGGATTTATAACAGATACACCGTCACATTTGAGGGTTAAAAAAAATAGTTTCAAAACTCAAATATAATAAGTGTTAACTTGGTTAAAAGACTATTTAGAGATGTAACTTCACAGCCCTCCCTCTATATTTTTCCCCATGTGGAAAAAAAAAAAAGAATTTACTTTATCTAGTTTAAGAAGAGCAATAGAGTGTTATGATTAATGTAGCACAACAATGAGCAGTTCAAAAAAGTGAACAACTCAAGAATGCTTTAAGTGTATAACTCAAGAATGCTTTAACTACTATATACTCACAGTATTTTTGCAGAGTCATAACACAAATAGAAAATAGACTTGAGGAATTCAATCTCAGCTTTAACAGAAAACATGCAATTCCTAATCAAGTTTCCTAGGGCCATTGTAATTCCCCAGATATTCAGGCTCACAAAACTTTTGAGGGCTCATTGGTGCTTGAAGGAAGACGTGACCTTTTACATCAAACAAAAGATTAAAACCCAAATCCTTCAGATCTCAGGATTAGTAATCAGTGTGATATGAGTGGGAGCACTCTGGCTGGAGGAACGATCGATCACTCATCACTGTGGGAGTAGGTTTCTTCCAGCTGGGGCTGCCCATTATCTCAGGCAGCAGCAGTGAACATGCAACTGCTGCAGCAGCCAAGTTCTGTGGCCAACAAGCAACACATCACCGCTGGAAAATATGTTCAGTGTTCTGTATGTACGACCACTAAGACTACGCATGAGCAAAAACACTTATATACCCCTACTTTAACTATATGTACACTCTGCAGTGTAAAACTAAGTCAGCTTAGACTTCTGCTCTAGCCATCTTTCAGAAATGGTGACTGTATAATACTGTTGAAAAAGGCAGCAGTTTAAAAAATATGGAATTTCTTTTCAGATAAAAGAAATTTCAGTGCAATAAATGTGAAAATATTGAATATATCATTTGCAATCTGATCTTTTACACTTCGTGCAGCCAAACAGGAAATAAGATGCAGCAAGATTCACTCCCTTTTCTTCATCCTAGGAAATGGGTAGTCTCAGATATTGTGTATGTCCAGTGATGTAATGTGACCCAAGTGGAAATATGCAGAGAGCTCTTGAAGAATGTTGAATTTCAGAAATTGCTAAACTTGATTACTGGAGAAATTTAGCATATACATGGACTTGAGAATCAACAAAAATCACATCATTAAATAATATACACATCAAATTCAGACATAGGAAATTACGTATCAAATAGTAATTCGCTTTTAGCAAGGTGTGCCACATTGACTGTGCTCTAGTTAGGAGACTAAATACACCTGAGTTCATTCTCCAGTGCTGAGGCCAGCTGCCACTGAGCAGCCAGGATACCTAATATTAAACTAATCCTTTGAAACAGGTTCACATACTAACTTCCGGTTGGGAATGATCCCTGGAAACGATAACTCCAGCTTGCAGACTGCACCCACAAATGACCTGAGGTACAGGCCAGAGGCACACAAGCTATTTTTCTAACAGTTTGGTGATACAGCATGCTCCTGGTCACTATTTAATTTACAGTTATAGATGCAGCCTACAGATCCTCTGTTTTCAGCATTTAAAGTATAAATATCACCAAAAGTATGATAATACAAGACTAATCCAAATAAAGACTTTGCAAATTAGGAGAGCTAAATAGCTAAATTTAGTTATTTTGCATAAGTATGTGCAAAGGTCGGTATAAATCTTAGGGTGGATAAAAAGCACATCGTCTCACCACACTGGACTTAAAAGAGTGAATTCTTTTCAAAGTGAAAAGAATTAGGTATCTAGTCTCTATAGTAATCTTAAAAAAAATCTGGTAAAGGTGTCTTAAGGAAATGTTGCACATTTCAAATATACACCTCAATTATTTTTATTTTACCTGTATTGTCTGTTTATGAACTTTTGCTTGAATGTCCAGATGACAGTCAGCACACTATTAAGTCAAATATCCTGTCCTAAACAGAGATTGTTCTCAGATTTTCAGACTATAAAATAACACAAAACAATTGCTGACAGATCAAACATAACCCTATTAGATGAGTCTAATGATTGGCATTTAGCCAGACACGTAAGATGCAACTGTGCAAAGAATTTCTTGGCACTATCAGGAAAAAAAAAAACAAAGTCCAACCCAAACCAACCAAACAAAACAAGGAAACAACTAGAGAAAACCCAAACCACTAAATTTCCACGGGGAATTGAATTTAAAAAATATCTTCTGCCTAATTTTGACATTAAAACTTCAAAAGGAGGTGCTGTTTCAAAGGCGAAAACAAAACAAAAAAAAAAATTTGCCAAAAATTTCAGGTACCTGTACTTGAACATATCTGTATTTGTAGGAAAAAAAATATTTTGAACAGTAGTTCTTGCTTAGCACTTACTTTGCCAATATTATTTAACACTGCTATTCTTAGAAGCTATCACATTGCTTTAATTTTCTTAAACTTACAGTTCTACAACTGTCTAATCTAAGGCAGAGGTGATTCCCATCCCACCCTCCTTATGCCAATACTAGGACCTATGCAGCCAGATGGTTCAAAATTAGTTAATCTGCCCTGATTTTCCTTCTGGGTGAGATTCTGGATCTACGTTATTGTATTTCCAAATATCCATTACGGCTAACATGAATGGGCTAGAGTACCCAGCTGGAAACAATGAGAGAAGGGATATAAGACCAAAGTGGAAATTGGGATAACCTTCTTATGGCAGTAGCTTATTCAGTTGCTTCATGGCACTTGCCTTAGTTTAAGTAAATTGCAAGTTTATCATCATGTTTTCTGTGCTATTAAATCCTTCATCAGAGAAAATTGTTCAGCTTCTCATCAAAAATTTTCCCCTTAGGAAGGAGTAACTAAAAAACCATAGCATCATCTGTTGCTTTTACTCTTAAGAATAACCTTACGTATAATGTAAGCTGAACTTATTTAAATCAATACAATAACTTATTTGTAAACAAATAGTAGTTATATGAGAACCTTCAACAGCAAATATTTATGATCAAACCGAGAATTTTCCTTATGCCCAGATCTTAAATTAATATTCATTTAAGTCTGCTCAGAGGTGTTTCCTCTGGACTGAAAATGTCTGGAAACAAGAGTTATGTAAAACTTACAGAGAGACAATGTCAAGTGAGGTTCGGGTAGACAATGTTCCCTGCTTTTCCCTAGTGTACCAAGCCAGTCTTTTCATCATAGAAATTGTTCAGGTAATTCAATATTACAGTCCAAGTAGAATTTCAGAGAGACACCGGAGCTCCTAAAGAAGGAATAAATAAATTAATACACATATCAGGGCTCTTCAACATAATGAGCAATATAGGGAAAAAAAAAAAAGTATACTAAAATCCTTCTTTTTTCATAGCACCTTGGTTTACTGGAATGTTTCCTTTCATTTGTTACTGTACTTGCAACTCTGAGAGTTCATTTCTCTCACTCCAACTTTCCTTTTTTAATACCAGTCAAATATTTCAGACCTGTGGGGATGTACATAAGGGAGAAAGCCTTTACTTTCTGCTTTATTAAAACACCATTAAAACCTTAGTGTCTTGCTGGAGAGCTCAGATGTTCCCACACTGTTCAGCAGGGACTGAAAGGTGAACCTGAAAGACAGACACATAACAGGTAGCGTCTCATGATGAACAGAAACTAGTCCAAGCATAATAAAATCATAATCTTTTGAAAAATAAACTCCTATGAGTTGTCCCCAGCTTTATTTAAAAGAATATGCTTACTGATAAGTTTCAGATTATGCTTGCAGAATTTTTTCCAGTGATTGCAGATCTTCAGGTGGCCCGGATCTTGGCTCTGAAGAGATATCCTTGCTTCTTTGCTGGGTGGATAAAGGGATTACCCAGATCCCACGATAGTGGGCATTGTGTAGTAGAGGCAATTGATATGTTAAGGAGAATTGGGAGGATAACAAAACCCAGTATATTTTTTGGAAAGTAAATAGATTATTGAACAATACTGGGAACTGATGTAAAGAGACTTAGGGGTTTTATAAGAACAATAAAGCAGAAAGGAAAAGATAGAGGGGAATCCCTCAAGAACTGGTAGAAGAAATTTGGCCTAGGTTCAAATGAGTGTTTAACACAAAGCAGAAGGAAGTAAATATGGCAGAGTCAAACTAGTAGGCAGTTGAAGGCTGGGAGGAAGGCTGACAGAGAAAAAGGGGCATCATTAAGTGGAAACAGGATTTTCTGCATACAGGGACTAGAAAGACCAGCCTAAGAGGAAAACAGTCTTTGCAAAATGAGAACAATGGAATAGTGATGAAGAAAGTAACATGGGAAGGAGATAGGCAGGCAGAAAGCCCCAGGTACATAAAAAATGAGGGTTCAGCTTGCAGTGAATGCTATCAGCAAGTTTCATGACATCTGGCAAAAGAGAAAACATCCACTCATGGATGCTATTTTCTTCTATACAAGGTGCTGTCAGCTAGAGCTGGCAGCCTCTTCATGGTCCAGGCTGCTTGCCTCAAAATGCCTTGTTAACAAATACAATAGTGTACTAAAAACAGTGATGATTTCATTTTTTGTGCACAACTCACTCTAATGACATTTTTGCATACATTTTCCAGAGGATTACCACTTCCTCTTGTTCCCAAGAGGGACACTTCTCATCAGATGGGAAGCTTTTATATAGTTCATTCTCTTTTTCAGTGTCATTTGTAAGTCTTATTTATCATGCACTGTTTGATTCCACTTTGAACTACTGAATTGTTGATTTCCCTGGGGCTTTTCACTGACCCATCATTATAGCATTTGAAGGCTTTGCCAGTTGATGTATATCTTTACAACACCCTTCTAAGTGAGGAGGCACTCTAATCTGAGTTTGAAGATAGCCCTCTAAGAGTTTCTAATAATCTGAGCACCCATTTTGAAAGAGATTGCTGTTTACAGGTCATGCATTCCAAACCCAGTTTGAATAGATTCGTATATTGCAACTCTTAGCATTCAACCATTGGAAATCAAATCTTTAGAGTCTCAAACTGGTCACCCTAAAATGAAGGACAACATCCAAGATATTTAGGCAGGTTTTGTAGCATTGCAGATACTGATAAAGACACTGGAGGGATGATGTAAGTTTGTTCACTTTTATGACTTTCTGTTTTGTGGGTTATGAAATTATCTGTTGCCTTCATAATTATTCCCTCAACTGCACAGGAACACAGGCTGAAACCTAGAAAGTGATTGGTTAATCACTTTCACCATGGATTTTTGTTCATAAATTTATTCAATACTTTATTTCTAACTCCTGGGTTTTTTTCAAAGGAAGCCAAGGCAGTTGAGGATTGCCATTTAAGAAATTTTAGAATAACAGTATTAGGGACCTTATACAGATATTTCAAAACCTAGATAGATAACCAAACAAAACAAATGCATATGTTCCAACCTAGTTAATTCTGTGATCCTGTGATTTTGTTCCATACAGAGTCAGTCAAGTCCTTAACCTGTCTCTTCTATAAGAGAAAAGGAGGAAACAAATGACAAAAAGAAGAGGGGCTGAGTATTGTTAGATAAAGAAAAAATTTCTCTCCCGACAATAGTAATTGCATAACAGTAGGAAGATGAAGCTCAATACATACAGCTTCCGTTCAGGACTGGACAGGTCTTTAAGGCATTTTTATTCAACACTTATGTGGATATAGATGTATAAGTACAAAAAACTCTCATGCTAAAAGAAATCTACACAAAGCAACAGTAGCTCCAATTAAAAAAATACCCTGTCATTAGTAGGGATTTTTTCCTACTTGTGTATTTTTCCTCTGTCTATGAATTATGCACATTTTCTGTATTTTATATGACCAATTAACAAGGAAAATGCTGATGTTAAGATCTTTTCAAAAATTTATGCTGAAGTATCCCTAGTAAAATGAACTGCATCAATAAAGTCTGAAACCCTCATCTTCAACAAATCAGACTTTCATAACAGCATAATTTCAAGTCCTTTTTTATCATAAAACAGATTACAGGAATTTGGGATTTTCTCATTTGAACTGCTCACGGAAACAAGCAAATACATGTAGCCTACAGACTAATCATATAATATAAGCACACAGAAACATGTGAGTCTTCCTTGCTTGCTTTAACCTGGCCTAGATGGCATTGACAATTTGTGCCTATGAGGGCCTTTTCATCTATAAGTTAAATCTCAAAGCATCTTCTAAATCTGACAGTACTGGGAAAGGCTAAACTGTTAACAGATTCTGCCAATTTCTCTGAATCCTTCCAAAATTTTCTGCCTCACTTTTTTGGCAAATCTTGTTTCTATATTTCTTAACATGATTCTTCATACTCATGATTTCAGCAGATCGTTGAATTATTGAGAAGCATACCTTTAATGCTACATTTTCATGTGTGAACACGTAGATCTGATTTCAGAAAACCTCTTGTTCCATCTATAGGGTTATCAGGTGTCTGCAGTTTTATGTTGAAGAAAAAGAAATCTTTATTGCCTCTTTTTGCAGTCTATCTGATAAATTAAAATAATAGGTCTGCCTCTTATGGGAAGAATGGTTCCATCTTTCTTTATAGACAGTATCACAGTATAAAACTACTAATTTTTTCCCCAAGTACGTCCCAAAGTATTTGAACACACAGATTTTTTTTTTCTGGTTTTAGATCAGAATAGTTTTATTGTCTCTAAGAGTTTCTTTTCAAGTTCCTGAGTAGCAAGCTACATCTAGGTGACTATCCTATTCCAGCCTATGAAGAAGCCTAATACAGTTCTGGGACCTAATTCCAATTATTTGACTTATCAACAGTGAATTCTACTTAGTTTAAAGCTTTCATTTCAGATGACTATGTTGAAAGAACTCTTTGAGAGTTTTTTCCAGTATGTCAAACACACCTAATTTTAATTTTGTCCTCTGATTGAAATTAACGAGATACTTGCTGTAAATCAAAATAAAAATAAATTGATATTCACTCTTTTTTTATTAAATATTTTCAAATTATCCCTTCCATCCTGATATTGGTTTACAATTAGCATGCTTTACTTCAAAGGGCTCCAAATCAAACTGTGTAAATGAATAATAAAAAATGAATATATTTTTCTACAAACTTTTCTACCAAGGACTAGTTTTAAAAACCTGCTTCAGCTACTCTGCTGATTATACAAAATTTTGTTGGATACATACAGATTTTGTAGCCTAGTATAAAATGGAGTCATATTCTCTAAACTAAACAAAGATTCAGATTAAACTTAGTTTTTTTGAACTTTCTTCCAAAGCCAGACATATAAAGGTCTAAGTCAAGACAAAATTTTGGAAATAGTTGTGCATATATTCATATGTCTTTTCTGTAATGTCAGAAATTAGATATCTTCCTGGAATTAAACCTACAACTACAGCAGTCATAAAAAGTTTGTGAACTGGATTTTTAGCCCTATATAATTGGTCATATTGATTACATTGCCTGCAGTGTTATTTTTACAGACAAAAATGAAATCAATAGTAGGATCCAAAATAGCAAAACAGGTCTTACCACTGCTCTTATGGCATTTGTTAGAGAAAATGTAGCACTGACTATTGTAAGATCTTATAAAGAAACATACAGCTTTATATTTCTTGAACTTTTAGGTGGTTGTGTGGTTTTGGTTTTCTGTTTGGTTTTTTTGTTTTGTTTGGTTTGTTTTTTGTTTGGGGTTTATTTTTCTTTGGTTTTTGTTGTTGTTATTGATTGGCTTTTTTAGTTGTTTTTTGTTGTTGGTGGTTGGTTGGTTTGTCAAGTTTGTTTTTTTTTTTCTCTCAGAAAAGCAAGCTTTTCTCAAAATCCAACAAAGAATGACTACATAGTGACCTACAGAAAATAGCTTTCCTGGAACATCTAATCCTTATATTGAGCCAGTTTTAGGCTGTGGTATAACTTGTAGAGCTCAGTGCTTGCCTTTCTAGACGAGGAGAGCACATTGAAACCTGGATTATGTCTCAGGTGAGAAACACCCCAAAAAAAGGGTCATCAAGCCTGTGGTACTCACACAAAACCGTTTACTCACCACATTAAAACCATTAAAAACTTTCCAGGCCTTAGACTGATGTAAGCAGTTTGGGCTATATCCTCCAGTCCTCTTCTCACCAGTCTTGTAAAATGAGAAGTAGTCTTACCAGCTTTTTTTTGGTATTCAAAGTTGTTCACCAAACTAATTATGCAACAGATGGAGTTACATTTGTCTTCAAGTAGAAGGAAATGACACTCAGCTCAGCACTAGGAGAGGTGTTAGAGGACACCAAGCATTGAGAATAAAGCATTTATTTCAAAGAACTACAACTGCTCCTGAGGTGTTTTGTTTTTTTTTATTGAGGTATTGTTAATACAATTCCATGTTCATTTTTTTTAATTCTTAAAAATCCATTAAATGAGTAAGAAATTATGGGAACTAGTAACTGAACAAATTCTATGAAATATTCTTATGTAGCTTTGAAAATGGAGGAAAACTACTGCAAGGAGTAATTTTTGAAAAGCCAAAATATTTTCAAGACTAATAAATTAACAAAACACCATAATCCAAAATGAAAATTTTGCTGTAGAAAGGACTTACTACAAGATTTTATTCAGATCTGAGTTTTTTCATATCAAAAATATGTCATGACCCTGCTGGGGAGCAGGGGAAGAGTGTGACAAGTCCTCTCCCTGAGGAGAAAGAAACAGCAGAGACATGTGATGAACTGGCTGCAGCCCCAATTCCATGTCCCCTGAGCCTCTGATGAGAAGAGATAAAGAAATCAATCCCTGTGAAAGAGAGAGCAATGGAGGCAAGGTGTTCGAAGATTTACTTATTGTTTCTCATTACCCTACTCTGATTTGACTGGTAATAAGTTAAACTAATTTCCCCGATTCAACTCTGGCTTGCCCATGTAGGTAATTAGTGAGTGAATCCCTACCTGCCTTTGTCTCGCCCCATGAACATTTTGTTATCCTTTCTTTCCGCTGCCCAGCAGCTTTGGCAGGCCCATGATATCCAGCCAGGGTCAATTTGGTGCCACTTCTTTTTTTCTCCTAGGCTGTTATTCACACCCTCTGCCCACTTCCCAACAATTAGTCCCATCTACAAATGATTGCATGAATTTGTTTTCCTGAAGATAATCTGGTTTATGAATTAACATTGTCTTTGAAATTATACTGTGCATCTAGAAAAACTATAGATGCACTGACCAAGGTATAGATACAGACAAGCAGAGGAAATTCAGTCCTGTTAAATCAACACTGTTTCTTCAGGGAATCAAAAAAGTAATTTAGAAGCAGAAAAGTCTGACCCATGCAAGATAAATCAGAAAAAACTCATAAGTTTTCAAATTTCATGCCACAAAACATCTGTTTTGATGTGAGCATGGATATCTGCTGTATGCTGGAGATATCACCACAGGAACAGCTATGATTGTCACTATCTGACACCCAGAAAGAGGTAAGATACTGCTTTAGAGGGCTCGCTGGCATCTTCACATGATTTAAGAAGGCTATGAGCAGATGTGCTTTAGGACAACCAGAAGCTTCCACTTGGACAAAGATTAAGCAGTTCAGAGAAAATATCAGAGAGGGTTAACTAATATCCTAAGGAAAGAGGTATATGAAGAGAGTGATTTTAATGAACAAGTAAAAATAGAAAACCTAAGCTGAGAAAAAAAGGTACGTGAAAGACTTTTTGCCATTTATCTTTCTACTAACATATAATGTGTTTTGTCATGACACAGTCATTACTCAGAGCACTATGCCTTTGCTAGTGCAGGAAAATGTAAACCCTTCAGCATATGGTTACTCCCCAAAAGTCTTAGCTAAAGGAAAAGAAAATTCTTTCCATTTTCCAGATGAGTTTGATAGTGACTTAATGATGTTAATTGACCTCCGGTGTTTCTTTTCATGTGCCAGCTCTGCACCTCATTTGACCTCAGGCTTGCAAAAACTAATTAAATATGAGCACAGAGACAACTTTAAAATTCCAGAGCAAATACAGATAACAAAAGACCTCCTCTACTTTTTTCTCCTATTTTTTGAACAAAGGAGTTCTATATGCTGAGCAAAAATTACAGACTCTCCTAGTTAAAAAGATCATCTGGAATCAATTACTAGCAGGCATAATGATTCCAGACGTGAGAATGATAGCTGCCTATCGCTGTAGAAAATCAACACTGGCATTCACCTGAAAGATTTATGTTTGCATCATTTTCATACAGACAATTTGGAGGGGCTACTGTTCACTATGTTTCTCCTAAAGAAGACAATTAGTAAGGCAAGTGAGCTTGTATAAAGAGTAGTACCCTCTAAAAAAAAAAGTTTTTTCTTTTTTTCCCCTAAGTAAACAACTGATTTCAAAAAGTTATGCCTGCATGTGCATGTTCTCTATAAACACAAATTTTTACCCAAAGAAGTATGCCTTTTCAAAAGCCAGTCCAAACCTGTGTTGCTGGAGGAGATGGTTCTATCTTCTTCCCTGTGTACTCTGTGTTTTCCATCCTCTTCCAGCTCTTCCACCCAGGCACCTATGCAGCCATCCAGACCAAAGATGTGATATGCTGGAAACAAAAAAAACAGAAATACACCAAACCAATCAGGTTTAGCTCAAGTAGGATTTTGACTGTTGCACAAACATCAGTCCTGCAATATGCAGGAAAGTTAAGATTTTCAGTAGCTGGAGGCTTAAGGTAATTTAAGTCAATCAAGAAATTAAGTACTAAGAGGAAAATGAGATTATTTTCATCACCTGTGCAGTGCAGGGTGTACAAACAGGCATTCTGTACTTTTATCCTACTGTGCCATGTACAGCAGTTTTGCAGGATATTGGGCTTTTACGAAGGTACCTTTTTCACATGTTGGACACTGGTGATCAGCAAAAGGACAGGCTGAAGAAGCCAAAAGATCAATATGTTATAAAAAAATTTACACAGGCCCAAATTCCATAGGAAATCTCCTCCACTGAGATGTTCCTTGCATTTTTCTATACAATATTATTTCTGAACCAAATAACCTCATCCCAACATACTGCATCATAAAACACTGCCTGGTATGATGTGATAATGCCAAGTGCTGTAGTGAATACCTACCAACTCCTTCGAGACCATGTGTGTTCAATCTCAAAATATTGACCCTGAAAATTAAAAATACTACAACAAAGAAGCCCCCTGGAAAACAACTACAACAATAACAAAACAAAAACCAACCAACCAACAACAACAACAACAAAGCCACACAGAGAAACAGAAAGTCTGTATAACAGCCACTTTTATTGCCTCATCTGCTTGCAGCTTCTAGATGCACAAATAATTTTCATGTCCCTGGTGTAGCATTACAGGCTTTGCACTTTTCAAAACATACCTGAAAGCACCACTTGCTGTAATCCTCCCTATCAGAGAATGGATATGGTCCTACTAGAGATAAATATTTCTGCTGCTCAATTGAGTGTCCACACATGATGTCTACATGTAGGTTTCTAAGGCACTGGAAAGGTCTGAGAGTTGGTCCTGAATAATTTATTTGTGACTGAGCAGCACAGGCTGCTTTCACAGAATTGTCTCACTTCTAATAGAGATATGTGGGGCAATGTTATCTTTTGGATTGTATCCAGTTCCCTTGAGTGAACGATCTAAAAATAGACTAACCTACTCGAAAACTACTTACTACAAATGCAGCAGTTTCAGAGCATCAGCACAGAAAGGTTGTCGATCCCAAACAGGCTTTTATTATGCAGGTATTCCATTCCCTGTATGTAGTTCTCTGCTTGGAAGGCTGCAATATATTCCTTGGAGCCAGCAGGTGGAGAAATACTTCCATTTAAAAAAATATCTGTGGGGAAAGGCAAATTCAGCAGCTATGGAGGGAAAGCAGCTGTACATTCCAAATCTATTCTGTCCTGATCATGAAATCTATCCCAGTCAGTTTCCTAGGTAACCCTATGAAACTGAGAAGGCTAGTAGAAACCGGAGGAAGTAAGAAAACAGATATAATTTTGAGTTAACCTTCCATAAAATAAGTTAAGAAATGTCAACTTTGATAGGATTCAGAAATTTAGTTTGTTTTTTTCTCCCCATGCACACAATGGGTTGTAGATGACACTGCCATTTTCACACAGTGGCTCGGAATGATTTTCTAAGATACTAGAGTATTGCACCTTTTTTTTTTTTTTAAGATTTATACACTGGTCTCTCCTGGGGTTTGTAGCTAAAACTTACTATTTTTCTTGATCAGTTATACTGAATATAAGCATGAACCCTCATAGTAAGGAATATGAATGTCATACTATCACTTTCATGCACTTTAACAAGGAATTCTTCTCAGATGACAATCAGCAGATGACACATATTAACATAGGAATCGAACAATAGATAAATAGATAATAGAATAGTCTTTTTATTTGTTCTTCTAGAAAAAAAAAAAAACAAAGCAGATTGTACTGGAATAAAACTGCATTTAAAACGTACATGGAATTCATATAAAGTAAAACCAGTCACCTTCACCTTTCTCAAAATGACATTTCTTGCCCTCTATATTCACACGATCCACTCAGTATCTGTCTGTATTGAAAGCATGGAGACACAGACTGTAAAATGCTCTGGATGAAGAAAGCCTATAAATCAAGGAAAAAACAGAACAGCATGTTATGATTATTTTCAAACTCATATGCATCCACTCTACTTTTTTGTCATTTAAAAAGCATGTATGGGTCTGAAATATAAAAAGGAAGAATGATAGAGAACTGTGTACTTCATCAAGAAGCCGCTCACAAAACTCGGCTGGGTCAACACAGTGGACCAACAGGTTGATAAATTTGATCATTATATTTTAGATGCCAACTTTTCAGAGAATTTTAAGGGCATCAGGATTAACTATAATTACAATTTAAGCAGTCATTTTACCTACTTTCTATTGTTTCTTTTCAACCTTAACCCATCTTCTTTTCAAAACTCCTTGGTGATAAGCAAAAGTACCAATATGTAGCTATAGCTGCACCTTCTGCTACGTGGGCTTTCAGCTGGAGACCTGCAGTAGAATTTAAGGAAGAAACCTGATTTAATTCAACTTGGTCTTTATGTGCTGATAAGTTAAATTAAATCCACAAACTAAGCATCTGATATAACCACTCAGTGATATAATTTCTAAAGGCAGTTCCTACAAGATTTGTAGTTTTAGGAAATTGATTATGCATAATTAAAAGTTGTTGCATGAACAGTGATCAGTTGAGGTGTGTCTTTTGGTATGCCAGTACCCAAAATACTTATAAACATTTTCAATGAAGTAGCCTTTGAAAAAGTAGGCAATCAGATTTCTAGAGAGTGCAGGAGAGCTTTTCAACTGGCGCTGCCTTTCAGCCTCACATAAACTGATTTCCATTTCACACCTGATTTAAAATCATAATTCTCATTAATATGAGTAATTTCTGCATTTTAGTTATGAGGAGCAAAATGCACCTAACATGCAGCCTTGCCCGGCTAAGCTCCAGATCAGGTAGCATTAATCAGACATCAAACTGTCTGTCCATGTTTTTTCACCATTTTTAGGGGTTTCTGTCATTCCCACAGCTTCACAGACCTGTAACCTCTCCAGTGTGCTCCATGTCATTGTCTGCAGCAAATGGGGCTGAAGGAAGGCTGCATGTGGGACACCTGCAATCCTCAACAACCTAAGGGAACCACCATATCACAATTTGGAAGTCCAGCTGAAACTGAAGCATTTTATCTGGGCAGGGGGAGTCACAAAAAAGCATATTTAGTCTGTGCCTTGGACTGACTTGCCAAGCTGACTGTAATCTCGAAACCCAAACTAGGCTGCAACTACACCTGAATACATGTGCCCTGTCATGGTCATGCGCTACACAGCTTACATTTGCTGTCAGACAGGTCTGGAGGTTTATTTGAATGTGCCCCCAAGTAGACATGGCCTCAGAATGATGAATTAATAGCATTTATTGCATAATTGATAGGTCCCTTCCAGGTAAAATCTTCTTAGCAATATTAGGTTTTAATCAGTTGAGACATTTTAGATATTTTTCTAAATATAGAAAAAGCAAACCTCAGCTGCTCTCTAGTTACCATAGCAACTGCAAGGTATTATGGCACTTATCTGAGTGCATACATATAGCATTTTCCATATAAACTGTATGTATAAAAATAATATCTGAATCAACTTTTATATATGCTGAGAATATTTTTTTCCATTTTGCCTGTTTTACAGGTGACCTTTCAGTGGAGATAAAGGAGCAGAACCATGTTCAAATACTACTAGAATCATAGAATCATTTAGGTTGAAAAAGATCTTTAAGACTGAATCCAACCACTAAGCCAGCACTGCCTAGTCCACCACTAAACCATGTCCCCAAGTGCCACATCTGTACATCTTTTGAGTATCTCCAGGGATGCTGATACAACCACTTCCTTGACCTACTGGTTCCAATGCTTTTCATGAATATATCTTTCCTAATATCCAGCCTAAGCTTCCTCTGGCACAACTTGAGACCATTTCCTCCTCTCCATCACTTGCTACTTGGGGGAAAACACCGCCTCCCACATGGCTAGGGTAGATGTACAGAGCAATAAGTTTCCCTCTGAGCCTCCTTTTCTCCAGGCTTAACAGCCCCAGTTCCCTCAGCTGCTCCTCATAAGCCTTGTGCTTCAAATCCTCCACCTGCTGCCCTTCTCTGGACTTGCTCCAGCACCTCAGTCTTTATTGCAGTGGGAAACGCAGAACAGAACACAGGAAAGCATGGCCTCACCAGCGCTGAGCACAGGGGGACAATCCCTCCCCTAGTCTTAGGGTGATAAGTGTAGATGTAGCAAATTGAGATTCATGGCCAGTTTGGATAATACAGGTAAAATATGTAACTGCTGAACTGTTGAATTAGCAGCTGGAAAGGAATAAGGTGCATATTGAGTCCAAAAATAGATGGACATTAATAAACCAATAGGACATAAATTAACAGTGAAATTACGCACTATACCAAGACACATAAAACAAACTTGTTCTGCAAGCCTAATTCTCAACAACCTGGTTTTTCAGATACAACTATGCATTTTTTTTCCCTGCATTAAGTTTTTAGTAGCATCTCACTTGAACTGCCATGAATGATAGTGTGAGAAAGAGAGCAGAAGCATGTTTAATTTGTATGAAAGCAACCTCAAGTTATGTTTTTGCCAAACTACAACACTAATTATTGAGACTATTGTTGACATTCACACTGTGTCGAGGTATGCAAACTAGTGTCGTTTTAATTTATCACAGAATCATGGAATGGTTTGGGTTAGAAGGGACCTTAAAATACATCTAGTTGCATACCACCTGCCACAGGCAGGGTTGCCTTCCATTAGACCACATGGTTCAGAACTCCATCCAACCTGGTCTTGAACACTGCCGTGACTGGATATCCACAACTTCTGCAGGCAACTTCCTCCAGTGCCTCAAACCATAACAGGGAAGAATTTCTTCCTTAGAGACAATCTTAATCTACTCTCTTTCATGTTTAAAACCATTACCTCTTGTCCTACCACTAAATATTCTGCTTTTCTTGATTTTAAAGTTACTAAAATAATTATCAGGAGAAAAATAAAAAAAATAATTTAAAAAAAAAAGGGAGGGGGGACTTTTGAACTGTTTCTTCAGTTTTCTTTTATGAAACTTCTACTGTGATTAACCCAGTCCTATGTCAAATCAAGCATTTATCAACTCTAAATTTCAATAATGCAACTTAAAGCAGCATAACATAGAATTATTATCAGTTTTGTATCATCATATTTATCCTCTTCTGGGCATCCACTCCAATAGAAAAACAAATCATAAAATCTCTCACTGGCTGAACTGACAGAAAGGCTTAGATGTTTATTTCAACACCTTAAACTACAATAATGAATATCACTGTGCTTGAACACATGGTGTGTCTTCAGAAGAAAGGTATCACATGCAGTTCAAATTGACTGCTGGGAGCGCTCCCACACTGAGGTAAGGATTCCCATACTAGCAGCAACAGGAGCAATTCCAGCTAGCTCTGCGCTAGGCACTATAGCAGGAGGGTTTCTATTGCTTATAAAATATGCACTGACTGCATTGAAGTAACCTTGGTGCTAATAGTTTACACACTGTCATTTTAGGAGCCATTCCTTAGAGGTTGTTAAGTGTTTGCTAGAGGATACAACAGCAATATGTTGGAGAAATGTGCAGGCTCCCTTTACTCATACTTAACCAAATGTGAATCAGCTCTGAACTGAACCAAAATCCGAATAAGCTGAATATATTAACTTGGGCTCTCTGCTATGCTTACACAGTCACTCTACAACAAGCTTATGGTACAGGCAGAATGAGCCCACATCTGCAGGCACCAGATATACTGATTGTAGGAAGGAATAAGCATCCTAGGTGGTCAAGTACTCTTTAGTAATTTGGGCTTTAACCTCTAAATATAAGGCTTGTATAGATGTATTATTAGGATAAGCAAATGTGTCATGGGCTTACATTAAAAGTTGATGTGTTAAACTAGAGCAATATCTACTCTTATGGCCTTAAAGAACCATTTCTGCTTTACTTCTAGCACTGGAGCAGGCTCCCCAGGGAAGTGGTCACAGCACCAAGCCTGACAGAGTTCAAGAGGTATTTGGACAATGTTCTCAGGCATCTGGGGTTGTCCTGTGTAGGGGCAGAATTGGACTTGATGATCCTGATGTATCCTTTCCAACCCAGCAATTTCTGTGATTTTGTGATATTTTCCATTTCCATTACAATTTAAAAAACCAAGATGAGAGAAAGACAATGCTCTGAATGTAATGTTGGAAGCAGAACCTACACCTACGTGTTGTTAATTATGTAATATTATCTGTGCTGACAACACAATATAATTTTATTAGTCAACATTTTCATTCTTCCAAGAAACACTATTCAGCTATTTACTATCAATGTAGAAAGTCCTGGCATAAAATAGCCATTTATAAATATATGAAATCCAGAATACTCATCACAAATCTTAGCTCTTTAAATATAAGCAACGCAATAATGAGATTATCTGGTGATACGTAGCAATTTCATAATATTGGTTACTCTATTTATATTATTTAGAAGTTTCAAATGTGATTTTAAAAACAGATAAAGATACTAAAACTGCCAGTACTGCATCCAAGTTTGCAAGTACCAGTATGGATGCATTATCTTAGCACTTCTTAATTTTAACAAAATTAAAATTTTAATGTTGATTATGAGAATACCATTAAAAAGATGTAATATTCTGAAGTGCAAATTCTTGTGTCAAAGTATGCATGATGAAACTATTTTCCTACAATCCTTTTGAAGTCTTAAACACTACTTATTATAATATACTGTTACTTGAATTTAAAGGATAACTTCCTTAAAATTCTTCCCCAGTTAGTACATAATAAAAGCTTTACTTTACTTCCTCAGGAGGAGAAATTAAAGATATACATAATTTCCATTTATGTAAGACTGTGTACTTTAAATACAAATACAAATTTCTTTACACTTTACAAGTAAAGGATTTTAAAAGTGAATAGATCACTACCCTCTTTAAAGTCTCCTTATTCTGTAATGGAACTTCAGTGACATGATACTTAAGAGATTTTTATCACTTACTTCAGCACAGATTTCTGGTTTTACTGATTTAAAATATGATTAATTATACTCAGAACTGAGTTGTTAAAGCTCACATGGAAGTTTTTGATATCTAATGAGTCCCAAACAGGTTCTTTCTTAAGATTTCTTTGGATCAAAAATAGCATTCAGCCCTACAATAGAGGTGTTTTCTGACCAAAAGGGTGTGATTGATTTGCAGGAAGATAACTGAGCCAAAGAGTTCTACATTTGCCAAGGGGCAAAACCACTTTGCAGCCTCAGGCAGAAACGCATCTCTCCACTAGCTTCTGTACTTTGGCCCAAACTCATCCAATTTTAGTGGGCACAATGAAAGATGTTTTCTGTTTTCTGTGCATCTTGTTCAACAGGACACATTTTGCTTATAAAAAAAAGTAAGCAAAATCTTGAAGATCCAGACTGAAATAGAAAGAACATTCTCATTTTTGAGCTGCTTTCCAAAGTAGTTATGCAAATACTTATTGGTGAGATTGAACTGTTAAAGTACATCAGTCATACAGTATGTGTTTTCAATATACCTTTATGTAGGTTTTGTTGAAGAATATAGGTGAGTTCATTATCAGCCCTAAGAAATTCTTTCATCTTAAAAATGCTTTGAGTGCTGACCAGACACTCAAAATGGTGGCACAAATATTTTGTATTCATATATTCTATGTTTATCAGCCAATATAAAAATACATTACATAATATTTTATGGTTGATTATGGTACAAAATATTTAAAAAGTCAGGTGTTTATTGCATTCATTCTATCTTCCAGATTTTCTGGAAATCTGTTTATTACTTACTGCTTTGTTGCACTCTAGCTCTGATGGTCCACAGTAGTGATACACATGCATCTGTGTAAATAACTGTATAAAATGAGGAAGTTCACAAGTAGATGCTGTTTCTGGTATGCAGTCTTAATGCCTGCCAAAAACAGCCAGACATGTATTAGCACAGGTGAAATATGCTAATAGTAGTAGACATAGTTAACCCTAATATTGAAAAAAAAAAATCAAATAAATTGCTGAGAACACTGAAGTTAGCAGGTACATTTCACAAGTGAAAAAACTTGTCTCCTTGAGGACTTTCAAAGCAATGGAATGACATTTAAAGGATGGTGAAATGCCAAAAATCATCATCTTTTTGACAAGATATGCATACATATCTCAAAGAACAGAACTAGTACTGTGACTAATTTCGCTCTTTGTTGCAAAGTAAGTACCACTTTGCATGCAGTTTCCAAGTGAAATTTTGAATATCAAGCTGAGCTTGACTAAATTATTGCCTGTGTTGAAACAGCATCCTCTTACCTACTGTGTTCAAATGTTGGGTTTGATGCATAGCCAGAAGCTGCTAAAGTAATTTAGAGCACAAAATTAGAAGTTTGTCGAAATATGGAACAAGACAGGTACCCAGCACCACAGCCATCACAATTTCAGGACTAGTAATAAACTAAACTAAAGTCTTTCATGTTTACCTCTCTGTTGAAAGAGTGAGATCAAGCAAAATTAATAAAATCAAAAAAGAACAAATGTTCATTTTGGTTTGAACTAAACAGCTCAGAATTCAATCACTTTTTAATAAGGGAGGAAATGACAGGCAGAAAGAGTGATGAACTTCAACTAACCTGTTCTAATTCTGTCAAAATAACTAAGATGTGTAATGATAATTAACTTATCTTCAAATGTGTCTTTGTTCATAATCATTTTTTTTCCATAATTGCACGTGATCTTGTTTGTGTATTTTTTTAAATTTTCATTTTTTTTGTCTGGTTTTCAAACTAAGCTAAATTCAGCTGTACATTGAATGACAGACTTTAATTTAATTATGTTTAGATTTAAAACCATGAAAATTATAAAAGAGTTCATGATTGTTGTGTTTCAATTTTTCTGAAATCAGAAGAGTTGTTAATCAGCTGTGACAGCTCTCATAATTTCAGGATGACATCTCAAAAGAATGCAATCACATAAACAAAATACATACTAGAGTTTTGTCAACCTATACATTTTTTAGCGAAATTACTAATACAGTGGAATAAGAAACATTACTTAAAAGCTAAGAGCCCTTTCAGGAGAAATGACTGAAGACCTGCGTCTCCCTCTGAAAGATACACAAAAGATCTTTTATGTGTGACAAATAGGCTGTAGTATGCCATGAGGCCTGAACTCAAAAGTGGCTTTTAGAAACTTTTAAAAAGCCAGGATGCTTATTAATTTGGAAATAAATTTAGTCAACAATTGTTGAGGATGGCCAGATATTTCTTTTGCAGGTTTTTATACAGTGCAACCAACCAACATCACACTGAGAAATCTGGTGAGTGGAAGCTAAAGACATGACCTGATGACCTCTGGAAAGGCTCTTTTAGCAGGTGAAAAAAATTAATGTCCTTCCGGTTTAGATCAAGTTCAAAATCAGGTCTTGTGCTGAGCCTAGAACAGAAAAATTGCTAAATACATTTAACTACATTTTACACCGTTCATTCTACGTCCTTTGCAAGCAAGTCTCCAAAATGGAGATGGTTTTTATACCAGGCACTGTACTTGAGATTTTTTCATATTTTGAGAGCGAGCTCTCTTCAGATGTGGTGCAAAGTCAAAGCCCTATCAATAGGCTGCTTCAGAACTAGGGATGCTCAGAGGCTGAGGTGCATGATGACACACTGAGAGGAGGAACTGTGTCATTGTGCCCTTCCACAGTATAAAAAAATGTGAGGGTTCAGCACACAGATTCGTTGGAGAAGAATGTGCAGGGAGGGGTTTCATTTGTTCTTCTAGAGCTGCAAAAGACTCATTGAAGTGCTGAAGAACAAATGGAATGCACTGAAATTTTTTCTAAGAAATAATTCAGATAAGAAAACGTGTTTCTTCAGCAGAACTAAACTCTCCAGATGAAAATTTGATTTAGCAAGAAAGAATAAACAGCTTATGCTTTTCAATGTTAAGAAAATTCTTTGAAGAGGAGAAACATTTTAAAATGTAAAAGGAAACTGCCTTTGTATGAGAGACACCTCAGGAAGATTCAGTATACAAATGCTCACAAACCTCAAGATGTGGTCTATCAAGTCTGAAAAACTGCTTCAAAGTACATCAAAAATGTGAAAAGTATATTGATGAAATAGAATTTCCTACTAATAAGGATATAATGATTACTTTTCAAGCTAACTTTCTGAATTCATTGTTTCATGTAGATTATATATTTCCTAGAGATGTAAATTGGGGCATAAATTCATTATTATGCTTTATAGAGCACATGTTGGTTTAAGATCTCCATCACAAACATCTCCAGACCTTACCAGCGAAATGGCCAGGGTCAGGACCAAAGATAGGCTTTGTGAAACAAAATGAAGGTATTCTCAGCAAAAGTTGTGGCAGGTGGAGTGCTGTGTATCAGTAGCAGCCTTGAACATGACACTGAGGAAAAAATTTTCACATTTTCCCACAGGAGCCCTGAATGATATAGAAGAACAAAGCTATACTTTCTGAAATGAAAAAATGCCAACAACTTACTCTCAAGAGAAAAAGTTCAGACTGATGTCAAGTGACTCTAAAGTATCATGATGAAGTATACTCTCGACTGTAGCTAAATGTAATTACGAGGACAGCTGTGACAGAGCCTAAAGGTAAAGTACTGTCTCAAAAATATTTTCTAAAATTCTTGTTACAATGTTCCAAAAGTATAACTTCAAACAGAGCAGCAAACATTCTCCAAAAACTGCTGGCGTGTAGCTGTGCATTGGTCACGCAAAGAACTGCCTATGCCAGTTCTGATTGGCAGGGAATTTTCTCCCCAAGGCGATCCACCGGTTCATGCACGACCTGCTCTGACACCTCCCCAGAACAGCAGAGTCTGGCCCTCTGGGCTACAAGTGTGGTGCCAACATGCAGCATCAACAGCTAAGATCACACATGTGGCCAAGTGTGAAGGGATGTTTTGTACAACTGTGTCTAAGATAAGGACAACTTTCAGACAGTCTTCTATTCCCCCACTTATAATGCTTAGAGTGAAAAACAGCTGTTGCATAGCTTAACAGGTGGGAAAACCAATTAAAATATGGAAAGATCTAGAGCAGGCCATGCTTAGAAACATATCATTTTCCTTTCTCTTCTGTAGTATTTCACTATGTGTAATAGATAATAAAGATATTTACCACTGCAATGATAAGTTTTAACTCAACTTTAGAGCTGGCTTCTTGTCTTCTTGTTTCTAGATCAATTTTATCCATTAAACAGCCTTAGTTTACCAGTCCTCTCTAAAACAAGTTAAAAAAACTGTAAGAAAGGTGCTAATGGCAGTGTGACTTCAATGAAGGGGAAAGACAGCTACTCCCTTCAAGGGGCTACTTGGTCTTGAGACTGCAGTCCTCTGAACCTTCTATTCAGAGAGTGCTCATATGCAGTAATGTGTCTGAATAACAGGCCATTTTGTGTATCAGCCAAGCTGTTTGTAAGCAATCTTATTAAACCACCTGCAGTTTTGTTATCAGAACCCTCGGGAACTCATCAAGGTTACTGAGAAAAACAGGGCTAAAATAAGAAAAGAAGAGCCTGAGAAACAGAATACCAAGAATGCAGGACCTAGATAAAGGAGGCCCACAGAGCAATAACCTGGAACCTATCATGTTTCCTAGAGAGTTTATGCAGGACGCATGGTCAAGACGGAGGAACCAATCAAATAATGATGAACACATGAGCAAGCAGCCTTAGAATCTATAACTGTAGTGTAATGTAAACAATGAATGGCTTCTGCTGAAATCATACTGGTTCTGTTCAGGAGTCCTGAGCTCCTACACCCATACTTAACTTGGCAGAAGCTTAACAGCTTTTAAACTGCTTAGCAATTGGCAAAAACTTCTGCACCAGAAGATCTACATGTGAAAAGAAATATGTCTTTCTTCCTTGAAGAGAGGGAATGAGTCTTCTAGAAATTCCTTCTGAGCTGTATATTAGAAAAGCTACAAGAAACTAAAACAGAAGTCTCATATTGAAACTTTTTGCTTTCCTTTTCCCCAACACTTTTCTTCAACATCTTGGCCCCTAGTAAAACTGAGAATTTCTTAACAACTCTAAACTTCCTCAGCATGACTTTTAGTTTTGTGAGAACGTTTATCTTGGGATGGGAATCAAGTAAAATGTTTAAATAACATAAATAGGAGTTATTAGAAAATTTTACATTATTATCAAAGGCAAAACAAAGCCCTTATAAATGTTGCAAAATATCAGGCCCACAGACTAAGAGAAATTCTAAATAAAATCAATAATGAGTAAAATTCTAAATAAAAATCAAAGTTCAAGTAAAATTGAACATCTAAACATTGCCACTGACATTGACTGAGACCGTGAACTTCTGATTTCTTTCTTTTTTTTATATCTCCTGTATATCATCTGAAAGCCACTAAATAAATATTCATGAGTTACAAACTGAAAGTACGCTCATCATCTTCACATACTTTCTGCTAAGTTTTGCCTGATGAGTTCTCTAACAACTTGTTTGTCACCATACAAAGCCTGAATCCTCCATACTACCCTGGCTTTCAGTTTTCCATGTTTCATATTTCAGCCTTCACATGCAGAGATACCTTGCTGTTTTAAGAAATCAGTTCTACAGTATTCTAAAAATCCTTTTAAAATGTGCAGCTTAGTACATAGTTTCTGAAAGGAATACATTTAATTACAGATTTTTGAAAACTGAGTCTACATCTCCAGTATGCATATGCCCTCTCTTTCATTCTAGAGATGACTATCACAAATGAACCCCAGATTACACATGTGATTAAAAAAAAAAAAAAAGAAGAAAATATTGTTAAATTTAGCCTTTAGAGAGTCTGGAACAACTTTTCCACAAAATAGATGTCTCGGGATCTATATTTAAGTTAGATAGAGTAACTGGTGGGCATTCCAGCAGTTTACAAAAATGGATTCAAGACCTCAACTAAACATATTTAATATGCAGCATAAAGATTGGATTGATAGCCCTGGGAAAAAAATACCTGTTTTTCCACAGAACAGGATCATGGCAAAAACCGCATGCAATACTCACATGGGCATGAGAGGGACCACTGTCATTTTGAAATCTCACTTTCACTTTACCTCTTATCCAAACCTCACCATTATGCTAAGCCCACGGCAGAAAGTCTGGCTGCTGTGATGCAGACAGGGTAGGGAGGCATAAATTCTAGAGGGAAAATCTATTTGATGAGATTAACAATTGAAGATTTAATCTGAGTTTTAGCACTGAAGTTAGACGGAATCCATAGACAGCCTAGTGCAAAATTTAATCTCTGCTTATAATGTCTCCTTAAAATAAAGGAATGTTTTCACTGAAGAAAAATAAGGGACTTGTAGGACTTAGCATCAAAACATTTACTTTGAAGTTTAAAGAAAGTGATCGTTTAATGTGGAGTCATTAGTCATTAGACTTCTGCTTCCAATGAAGAGACTGAGGAAGCTTCTAACTTTATGCTTATAAATTATGAAATCTCTTTTAAGAAAACAATTAATTTTTATTAGCACGGTTTGAGTCAATTATTGATTCAATAACCTCATGGCCACTGCATAATTGCTGTAAGTCCTGCAGATTAATGCTATAAAGAGGTGTCTCTTCTGCCTCACTAAAACTGTTTTGGTTTCTTTTGTGTTCAATACAGATAGCTGAAGAGGCAAATGAGTACTACTTTAAAAAAATCCTCATTGTTTTTTATTTTAAATTCCCTTTTGTAATTGTTTACTTGAATGAAAATAAATTATATAGGTCATAACTTGAGAAAGTTATGAGGAAGGAGAATTGGAGGAATGTTGAATTCATGTTTGATCTGGCATATAACTGTAAGGTTTAAGTAAGCTGTAATGAAATTCTTTCATCAGGTCTTGGGATAATTTTAAAATCAGCATAAATCCAAGAGACTCATATCAGAACACTAAATTTTACTATTAAAAGAGGAAAGCTTAAATCCTGTCAAGGCTGCGGCATACATTGCACAAACAAAAAAGCTGATTGATTTGTAAAATTAGTCTGGGATTTACAAAAGCTTTGAAATTTTATTTAGTTAATTTTCCTGGTACTGTTTTAACCACCATAGATAAAAATGGCATCTGGGTTTCTGAAATTAAAGAATTCTGTTCTGTCTATGAATTCTTGTGTTCTTGCTAATTACCAAATTTCTACCAAATTCAGTTCAGACTGAAAGGTAATTATTTTCATTAAAACATCTGTTCCATGTTTTTTCCTATGTGTAATAAGTTTATCAAAGAGATCAAGAATGTATCCTTACAAAGTAATGAATTCTTTCCTGACATTTTTCTCAATCTGTTCTGCATTAAGAGTATATATATAAACGTATTAAATAGTCTTATGTACTTGGAAATAATGTGGAAAAATATCCAGGCTGCATCACACACTAGATATTCAGGTTCAGAGGGAAATGAAGTATAAATCTGAAGCAGTGGTAAAGACGAGTTTTTCTTGTCATGTCTGCTAAATGTCTCCAGAAAAGGAGAGGATCTGCTCCTAGAAGAAAAATGGAAGTCCTTACACTGATCTTACTGGGTGAAAGCCCACTGAACCTGGGCTCAAACTATTTGACAAAAGATGGCCAACTCATAAAAAGATAGCAGTTGCTCTTTGTGATGCATGTTAGACAGCTGACACAGAGTTGAAATCTAATATTACAGGTTCTTTATGTGGGAAATTGGACTCTATTTCATTGCTATATCTTGAATTTAAATTATAAAATGCTTAGATCGAATAGAAATTAAAGGCCTGAATATCAAATGCAAGGGGTGTTGATGCCTCTTTTTCCAAGAATGATATATTTACTTGAAGCTGGAAAAAGAACCCCACCTAGTTCTATTGCATAGCATTTGGATTCAGTAAAACTTTTTAGCAGTCAGACTTGATTCCCAAAAGTCTTGTGATATACTCTGAAAGTGGTGATGAGAGCTCTGTTTTCTAATTCAATATTTATAAAGAAATAACTATACTATTTTACCTCTGTATCAGAGTGAAATATCATTAGTATAAAATACTGGGTAAATAGCTGCTATGGAATCTTCTTTTGATAAATAAAGAGAAACTCAGGTCCTGAAAAAATAATGTTAAAAAACCCTATATTTAGAAAGAATCTGCATATTGAATGTTGCAGTAACAATGCAACAAACTTTAACTAAGACAAATTTCTATCAGTATTTCATTAGGCAGTGCTGGCAGGGGATTAAGGCTAAAAATCTTCAAATGTGTGCAGGAGAATTAGGTGCTTGTATTCTATTATAATCAGCTGTACATTAAACTCATAATTCTCATGCTGTTCTTTACATGGATGATCTGCATCTTCATTGTAGGAAAAGGAATTGACTCATCTCACAGATCTCACTCCATGAGGGTGAGCTAAGCTGTCCATATTTGTTTTCCATAACATAGTATTAATTGAAGCCCCTGTTTAAACAAGAGCTGAGATGAGCATAATAAAATTAACATGAATATAGCAAAGAATATATCTTCTGTTTCATCTCCATCCAGGGTGTCAATTCAAAAATCAGACTCTACATATTTTTATTCCAGTGTTTCCAGCAAATGTTAAATTAATCTTAATGTCTATGTAAATGAAGTGACCTTAACATAACAAATTAAAAAAAAACCAAGCAACCAACCAAATAAAAAAAACAAGTAAAACCACCCTCAACCAAACTAAAACACCCCAAGAACACTTTTAGTAAAGTAGTAGTTAAATTTCTGTGAAAGAAAATTTCTGTGGGATTACTGTGGAAGAAAACTATTAAAAAAAAATGGAACACAAACATGTTCAATGCAAGCAGATTATGAAATTATTTGATAACTGGTTTTCTAATGTCCAGTAGAGCATGACATTGTTAATGAGAGTTTCTGTCTCAGGTGCTTGTAGGTAAGGACAGGATTTCTGTCACAGCTACTAAATTGCCCTTTGGGCTTTTGAGAGCATCTTTGAATACTTCCTGCCAAAGGATTCTTTTTAATGTTGGAAGGGGGTGGGGGGGTAATGTTGNTTGGAAGGGGGAAGAAGAAGGGGGGAAAGGGGTGTTTGTTTAGAGTAAATTTTAGAATACTAAAACCCCAAGATTTATCACAGGATATGCCAGAGAGGCACCAAGCAGCATTTCCTCATGGCCTCAGCCCAGAGAAACAGCGTTAGGCTTTAAGCATTTAACAGAAGTGTGGACTGGGAACTGCTATGATACTGCCCCAAACCCTGCTATGTCTCAGAAGTACTTTTTCATCAGAAAAAATATCGATATACATCCACTCAAGTAAAAATACATGTGTACACTTGTAGTTATATATATATTAGTCAAAATATGAATTCAGAGCAGTCATGCGCTGCCTGTAAGGGGAGCAGTCTGGATATGAAAGAGATGAAGTTTCCTGACGTATTTCTCAGTATTGTGGCAGAGAGGATGATAATTATGGCTGCATGGACCAGGCCTGTGTTGGATGTAGGGCTGATTGGGTCTACATGGCCAGGTGTTAGAAGTGGGCGTTGCAGCACTGACCCCTTTGGTGAGTGACTGGACACAGACAGTTCCAGCAGCCCTGTTGCAGTGGGACTCATTAACTTTAAGATTTATGTTAAAGGAATTCAGGAAAATAGTAGGTCTTTAGGACACCTATCTCCATATATCTCTCTTGCATCTCTGCAGCATAACAAACACAATTGCAAGACAGAGGTACAGGTAACTGTGATTGCCATCCAATCTTGTTTTGGGAGGTTCTGAATCTCCATGAGACTAGTTGTCATGTTGAACACATTAAATTTGGTTAACCCTGGCAGGATGATTCCAAAACAGCCTGCTTTTGACTTTCCAAATGTAAGTGTATGTAGCCAGATAACCAATAAAAATGTTTCCAAATGCAATGTAGAAGTCAAGAGCTATGCTCATCCCCACTCTTTACTGACTAGCAGACAGGAGGCCTAGTAATACATTTTTAAAAGAGAAAATGTCAAAAAATAAGGAATTAAAATTAAAAAGGACAATAAACTGTACATGGACAGTGTTCTCTTTACTGAACTAAGCTTATTCTATTCTGACTTAAATTTAATTATTTAAATAAAGAGGAGTCTTTTAATTAAGGAGTGAAAATCAAAATTTTTTGTAGGCAAAGCAAAATAAAATTTTTTAAGAGAAAGGAAAACAAATATTAAAACTTCTCAATGTGTTCCTTTAGAAGAAGTCCATATGATCTTTAAAGTATGCACACATTTTTTAAAAAAATTACTATTTTTTGAATTTACACCTATCAAAAGACATATTCCCCACATAGTATGAGCTGTCAATACCTCAATGAAAAATGCATAAGTAAAATAATTTTGCTAGAACTTGTCTTGGAAAATGAGTTTGCTTCAAAAGGAAGATCTTACACTTTTTTCTTCACCATCATAATAGACATCTTCTATTGAAATCCAAGGTCAAAACAAATAAAGATTCAGAAAATGCAAAGAACTCAAGTTATAAATATATGTAAATGTATTACTAAGAGTAGTTGAACTGAAGTTACAGAAGTTCTTTAACTTTACTTGCAGCAAAATGTATGCAAACTACATAAAAGAGTATGGAGGAGAGAGGCTTCTGTCTTTACTTCCACCTGGAACATGAAAAAATTATACTTGCTCTACTCTTCCATTTTCCAATGCTCTTTTACAAGCGAGAGGTTAAGATAAAAAGTACAACTAGTCAATATAATTATTCTATAAATAAGGTGTTTAATACCAGTTTCATTTCTTAGATGCACAACATAGAATAAATACCTATACATCTTAGCACGTTTTACCAAACATTCCACACTAAAAGAGAACCATAGAAAATTTTAAAATTAATTAGACTGCCTGATGTCACAGAAATATTAAAAACTGAATGAATAAAATTCTTTGTAGTGGATCTGCCTAGATCTGTTTGTAACTAGTCCTCTCTAAAGGCATAAAGAAAAGGTTTTCAATGCCAAAAGTCAAGTTATATTGGAACATAAATTAGGATAGTTAATGTCTTAAGTGGAAAACTTGCTAAATAAGAAAGGTAATTTTTTTGATTTTGAAAGGTATAAGAAAAGTATTGATTTTTTTTTTTTTTGCCTGTCCTGTCTATCTAGTCCCTGTTTTCTTATTATTTTGTTGTATTGTAAAATTGTGATATTGAATCAATGTAGTGGTATCTGCTGCTTCACTCCGGTTCATGCAAGTTGCAGGTTTGAACAGAGCGCTGTTGATATTCAGGACAGGGTAGGATGAAAGTTGCATTCTGTCGCATTCAAAATTTCTAATTATACTTACTTAGCAAAGTTAGACACAAAACCCCAAAAGCTACTAAACTTGACAAATCATGACTAAAATCGAATAAGGACTGACGTTACATGACAAACGAATCTCACAAATGAAAAAGGAGCATGCAGCTCTGGGCAAAACAGTCAGACAGCTGATGTCCATTGAACCTTCAGCGTGACTGTCTGGTTTCAATGTCAACACAAATTTCTTTCTAGAGTATTTCATCCGACACACCAAAATTGTTTGAAGCAGAGATGGAATGTGCGACTGCTTACCCACTAGATGGTGACTAATGGGTAATATGGGGAACAAGCTCCCTGTTCTCATTTGAATATCTAATGACGGATGCTTGGGGTTAGATTTCATTATCCTGCTGAGAACCATGGACACAATAATTCATTATTAAATAAAAAAGTTTGTGTGATTAAGCTCTGCACTCACCAAAAAAATCTTCTGTTTCCCATTACAGAGACTGCATGATATATTACAAGGCTAATTTCAGCTTCATCTGACTCCTTCAGTGTTTCTTAACTAACTAATATTCTCAGTCATTCACTACTTTTATAATGCCATCAAATCAGATTAGACCATAGGGAAGAATGAAGAAGACTATATATATTGTATTGCATTTATTTTCCAAGATTGAGTGCAGGAGTAACTGTCCTTATGAATTTTATATTTTTTTCTTGATATCAAGTTATTCATTGCTAATGTAGAAATTCAGTCTTAGTTGTATGAATGTAGTCTATTAATTCAACAGTTTGTGATTCTGGCAGTGTTCTGCCTCAACCCAGGCCAATGAGGTAATGAACTTCAGATTCTGTAACTTGTATCACAGGATCACACTTGTAGGGCATCAGTTGAACCTGATGCTTCCACCCCTGCCACCCCTTCACATGTACCCTAGGCACAGTCCTCTGAGTATTTCCTTCTTGCATCTACATCACTTCTATTAAAACTTATGTAGACTAATTTGCCCTGCTCTTGCAGCTGTGTATTTCCATGGCTTTCCTACAATTACATTTTCGCTTATTTTTATTTTGCTTTGAGTATTTCTACGGTGTTCTACTGTCACCAATCTTTCACTGTGAGTGGGGGTGTTTTTGTTTTGGTTTGGTTTGGCTTTTTTCTCTACATTAAGTCCTCAGAATCCTTGACATTAGAAATAAAACATCAAGGCTGGAACAAATATGGCCTTTTCATGCTTGGTAAACAAAACTCCTGTAGAATCACAAGAAATATAAGGTCTTGTTTATCAGGAATGGCCCTTTGCAAAACCGAGCTGGTGAAAAGAAAGGGTCTCTATGCAAGTTGACATAGGTACCATCTGGCCTAAAAAGGACTTTTAAGAAGGAATTCAAATCACCAGTCTAAAACTTGACAGTTTAAGTGTATCCCAAATGTGCCACTTCCAGGTAGTCAATATAACATGCTTTCATTCTTGGTTTTCCTATTCTTCTTTAATAGTAAAGCAAATAAAGCCAGGGAGACTGACTTCCCAGGTTAGTGTTTATTCTAACTCACAGCACACTTACCCGGCAACTAAAATCCCATGATTCACATTCTTAATCCAAATGATTTCTTTAATGAAATACATCAGTGTCATCAGGTGTGAGCAAAACCATCAGAGCCCAGAGTATTTTCTAACATGCACTTAATGTTTTTTCACCTGCACTGACCACTTATATTGCAGTAGAAAGGGCTGATTTTATTCCCAACCTTGAGGTCTCCACTCCAACCTTCCACCTGGTCATCTATAAGACTAGGTTGCTCAGTGCCTTAGTTAGTCAGACCTTGAAAATCTACAAGTATGAAGGCTACACAGTCTGCATGGGCAGCCTCTTACACTGTGTGACTCTTCTCACAGTGAGAATGCCACATACCCAGCCCAAACTTCCTTCACCAATATTTCCTGTAAATCTATCCATCACTCCACTTGTCAACCAAGAAGTACATAGAGAAGAAACCATTTTCCTTCAGACTGAATACAATCTTGTCTGCCATCAACCTGAAGTCAGTCTTCTCTACAGGATGATTCCTGTTAGATTTTCATCTCAGCAAGCAAGATTACTTTAATTACTAGAACTCTGAACTTTCTGTTTGAGAATTAATTCCATAACTCTTAGTCCTTCACACAACTTTGATGAAAAGGAGATTATAGAATAAGAGTGCAGTACAAGATGCTGGTTGTCTTTGGCTGCATGTAAATGGCATGACTCTATGTCTGGATGCCTAGGTCAGCAAAACTATACTGTAGTACTTTTTTAGGTACAGCTGTACGTTTGTGCAGCTTCTCAGCCCTGTTAAGTAAGTCAACCCCAAAACTAAATCCCATAGGAACAAAAATATCAGAACTCATACTAAACATTTGCATTTCCAAAAAAAAAAAAAAATCAATTTTTTTTTTAACCAGAAGGCTAAAGATAGAATCAATAATGAATTGCAGAGTCATTCAGGCTGGAGAAGCCTCAGGAGTTCTCTAATCCAACTAAAGCTCTGAGGTCAGACCAGGTTGCTCAGGGCTTTATACAGTCTGGTCTTGAAAACCTCCAGTACAGATATTCTACATCTCTGGGAAGCCTATTGCAACACTCATCTGTCTTCTTGTCATGCCCACTCCTCCCAGCCCTTAAACTGCATATTCTGTCTCTTTCAATTTATGTCTATTATCCCATGCGGTCCTGTCATGCACATATCTAAAGAGCCTGACTCCATCTTCTCCATAATGACTGGAAGGCTTCTCTTATTTCTTTTGCAGACTACCTCCTCTTTTACTGTCTGGACTAAATAATCTCAGCTTCCTGAGCCTTTCCTGGTGGGTCACATGTTTCAAAGAGTAAGTCACAATTAACTTCAGCAGTAGGACATAGATCTGAATAAGTAATATGCAAAAATTCAGGTCCTCTTGCTCTAGTTTACTTTAAGTTTAGTATATTTTTTTCCACATGACTGTTCAATTTTTTTCCTGTAGCTGTCTTAATGTTCCTGCAGGCCACCACTAATTATCCACTTCTCTTGAATATTAATGGATAAATTTTCAGAGCATTTCTTAATTTGATATAAGCTTCCAATTCAATAATCACCTTGCTCATTGAAAGAATTGCAGATATATTTTACACGGCTTCCAGCTTTAGTACTGGCTTTAGTGAACTTCAGTTTTCAGATGCTTATCCTGAAAAGACAGAGCTGTAGTTCCAAGCTGTAGTTCTCATAATTTATGTATGCCTGTTCTTGTAATTAAAAAGTTTTCAAACTAGTTTTGTAATAAGTCTAAAAAGGCACTGGGCCTGTCCCTGCTGCATTTGGAGATGGAACTGCTGGGTAAGGAATAGAAAGAAGAGACAGGAAACTCTGAGTCTTAATATGTGTAATGTTTGATTTTGTTTAGAGTAGAAGCCCAGTTTAAGAACAAATTTCCATCCAAAGATAACATTCTCTGAAAAAGTGGAAAATTGAGATTTTAAAATATAGTTGCATAGACAGCACAAAGCATCTAGTTTTTTATATGTAATCTAAAGCAATTATTGATAGATCCACTGCATATCTGCCTTGAAAAATAAGATTATTCTGCTTAAATCCAGCCTGTCTATCCAAATCACTATGTCATAGTAAAAGACTGAAAGTTGAAGTGTGCTGAAAGAAAGTTATTCTTTGCAAGCAGAGAAGTTAAATGCTAAAAGAGGTGCTCAGAAAGGCTGAAACATCTTCATCCATGAAGACTTCAAAAAAAAGGAAAGAAAAATTAACTGAACAAGACTAGGAGCAGCCTACTGCGACTTTGAAATTAGTCCTGTTTGTAGTATGATGGACAGTTGATCTTGGCTAGCTACCAGTCCTTCATTCTCTCTTTTTCACCCCCTCTCCTCACAGAACAGGGTAGAAAATAAGAAAAAGTTTAATAGGGGTCAAGATAAAGACAGGGAAATCAATCATCAGTTCTCATCATAGGCAAACAAGGCTTGACCTAAGGAAAATTGTTTTGATTAGTTACTAATTAAAATGGGGTAGGTTGGTGAACAAAGACAAAAGACTCTAAAACACCTTCCCACACCTCAGCCTTCTTCCCAGGTGTAGCTTCACTCCATCTCTGACTCCCCTAACACCCCAAACCCCACCCAAAGTTACACAGGAGGATGGAGAATGGGTGACTGCAGTCAGTCCATAACAGCTCCTCTCTTCCTCCTCACACTTTTCCCTGCTCCAGCCTGGGCCTTTCCGGGGGGCTGGAAAGAACCACCTGCCCCAGCATCTCCTACCCTTTTCTCACCACCTCAAGAGAGATGAGCAGCCTAATAGCATCCAGAAGCGCCTTCCAATTTACTGTGTTCTGCCATTCTGTGGTTAATCCAACTGTTTAAAGCAGCCACTAAAAAGAGATGAGAGCAGACATATCTAATTATTAAAAGCTCATTTAGTTTGATTTTCTGAAAAATTTAACATGGGTACAGTCAGTTTTGGTTTTTATCAGCTTTTGAACTGCACATCTATTTAAAATATGTGTTTTCTTGGAGAGATTGCTACTTTAACTGTAAATGTTGTTTAAGATAAAGAATAACAATCTAACATGCTTTGAAAACAAATGTTGCAAAGTAAAAATATTTGCATTGTATTTCTGACTAGGAATCCCCGTGGAAGATAAACTGTAGGACTTAAAGTACCTTCACCAAAGGTCCCTAAAGCATTTTAGGAACTCTCTTAATTGCATGATCCAGCTAGCTATTAACATTACTGACATCCATTGTCTGAAACATGAAAGTCATTTTGAGTACACTGTAGCTGCTCCAGACATCATAACAGGTAATAAAGGGGGATATTTCTCAATTTGAAAATAAAATGTTATATAGACACAGGCTTGTAATAAAACCTGTTTACATTGAACATAAAGGAGGCTAGCCAAGTTGCTTTGTGTTGACTGTTGTCAGATCACATAATCTCTAAAATCCAACTCTAAAATTCTTTTATTTTTTAAACTAAATACCAAATTGCAAAACAAACACAGATAGAAAATAGAGCAACAAATCTCCAGAAACAAACTCTACACCATAATTTTTATACGGCTAGGAGTCATCTTTTGTCCTATCATAATCTTAGCCCTATATGCCTGATTCTGAACTTCACTCTATAAATACATGTATTTTTGCGTGCCTCTATGAAATCTGACACTAGGATTCAGCCCTAATATGTCCTTCACAAGCAACTGTGACTTCTGAAATAGTTGTAGGAGTAAAAGCCTGCAGTATAGCATAAAAATGTTGTCATGCAGAGAAATATGCTGTCTTCTTATTGTGTTAGGGTTGTATGAATTTGTTTCTTTACTCTGGATAGGAGTATTAGCACAATGACCTTTTTGCCCACATCACTGGGTGAGTTCAGCCTTACCTGCTTACAAGCCACAAGTCAAATTTTTCTGAACAGAAAAAAATACGTATAAACTCAGTAGTAGGTTATTATTATTATTATTATTATTATTATTATTATTATTATTATTATTATTATTATTAGTCAGTGATATATGTACAGTAACTTTGAAAAAATCAATCTTCACTAGAAGGCTTAGAAGAGCTGTGGTATAATGGCTCTTGAAGGAGTGTTTCAGTTTATCCCCACAAGCAGTTTGAACCTGGAAGGCAGAAAACAGGTTCCACATGCTCAGGGTCACTGGCCACCTGTTACCACTATAGAAGCAGACACACCACAGAAGCCCTGCAACCCTTGTTATTAAGAATTTTTATTCTCTTCACATAAAATGTCCATTTTTAATTTGCTTATCAAACCCATAGATTCTCCACTGAGTTAGTTTGTGCAATGTATTTGCTAGGCAACCAAAATAATTTTTCCTATCTTAGTTCAGTAAAGAAAGATATAAGTTTACCAGCCTGAACATTGCTGAAGCTTTTCTGATTTAATTAAGTCTCTAACACTTATAATCCTCTGTCAGTCATATCACTCCACATTCACTTTTTCATTGGCATTTCATGAAGGTGGGAACAGATGTAGCAGTTCCCAGAGTGTAGAGCTTAAGCACAAGCCAGTAACAAATTACCTGGATTCATAGCTCAGGAGAGAGCAGTGTAAACATATAGAACTCTTCAAGAGTTTACTATTTGGTGAAACAAGACATCATAAGTCAGTACAGTCAGCTTCAAAAGTCAAACATGGAACAGTTACCAGTTTTAGAGTTCTCAGTGTCCAGGTTCTTCTAGATTGACAGAATACTAAAAAGCCATAATGGCTAATAGTTGCTGTGAATACTATTTCACCTTCCCCACCACAGCTTATTATTTTTTATTAGAATTGGACACATTCCATATTTAGAAGTTTCTAATTGAGTGATCTCAAACAATTTTATTCATGAGATGGGGTTGTTTCTATCAGAAGTGAAATGTTTGTATCCAGACATGTGTCCAATGCAGTAATCATGAATACAGTTTTAAAAACACAAGATTTAACATGTTCAGTGAGTCATAAATTAGATATCGTTTTTTCAAACTGGAAGAGGAAGATGGGTCAGACAAGCATATGACTGTATTCTTTTTAAGATTAGGGCAGTTAAGAAGCAAGATGAAAACTAGCAAATAATAATGATTGTTCCTATAATGATGATAAGAAATCATTATAGGAAAGGCAAGATAGTACTGACAAAAAGAAAAATCTTACTTTGTTGAACAATAGCCCTGTTTCAAAGGATTCTTCAGTTCCTGTGTTATTTTTCAACAGAACGATAGAGTTGCATACTGATTCAGTGTTTTCTAGATACATAAGGTCTGCAGTAACTGCTATAGCAGACTGACCTTCAAGAAGAGTCCCCAGAAAGCAAGTTTTTGTTAAAATAGCAGATTCCCTAACACATAAACATTAAATATTGGGGGGAAGAAAAAAGTGGAATTTTTATTATCTCCACAGCAATTTTAAATTTCAGCAACTAAAGCTGGAAACAGCTCATCTTTCAGAATGGCTGACCAAAAAAAAAAAATCTAATTACACTCCAAATAAAATTTTCCTTCCCATTTCACACTTTTTTTAAATCCAAGACTATCACATTAAAAATCCCAAAACACTGAGAGATACAGTGATAACTAAAGCTCCATAGGATTTAAGCAAGGTTTCACAGGGATTTCAGTTAAGGGAAGAACTGAATCATAAATATGCTACTTTTAAAGAAGGATTTTTAGCATGAAGAGGAATATACAGCTCTACCATAAAAAGATGTGTCACTAGTTATTTCAACATCTTTGAAGAATTAGTTTGCTGTGTTACAAAGACAGGGGTAAAAGAAAGCAGTACCTGACAAAGGACCTAATATACCAGCTTTGGTGACTATGATGTCCGAAAAGTTTATGTCAGAGGCAAGAGGAATCTAGGGTCATTACAAAGATAATGGACAGTGGCAGGCAGTATTTTGGGATGCCAAAAGATTCATTGCCTCGACTCTGCTTCTGCTCTTTATGCAGAATAAAATAATTAGGACTCTATTGGGAGAGAGAAGAACACTACTTTTTCCACACATGACATACAAATCCTGTCACTGAAATAAGACCTCCAAGATTGCTCTGAATCATTGTCCAAAAGTAAGCCAGAATAGACCACTATAAAAAAGGATACTGCTGGAACACAGAACTTTACTGTTCTGTCTGCTATGGCAAAATGGGTAGAGGAACATCTACTATCTTTATACTAGCAAGGCATTTTGTACCTTCTTGGGGAAAAAAAAAAAAAAAAACCCAAAACAACAAAACCCACCGAAACAACCATGAAACAGAGGCAGATTAGTCTGCGATGCTGCAAGCTGCAAGAACATTAGACACTGGCCTTGCAGTTTTCCACAGCAAAGATATGAGCATTGCTTTGATGCAAAGATAGGTGTTTTCAGTAACTTCAGGACACGCATCATCGTGAAAGCCATCTTAAATGTTAAGATACTTTTTTTTCCTGACCTATGTATAGCGTGACAAACTGCAAATAACTATCACACTGCAACGATAGAAGCTACCTTTGATTTTTCATTTTCATTACACAGCCATACACAGTATTGGTGTGTTGGTGTAGAATGTGTACCCCATTTCTGCTTGTTGAGTCCACCTGTCATTGTAGGACATGAAAAAAGAATGAATAAGATTCCAAACTTTTTCAGAAGGCAATGAGCATAGAGAAGGCTTCATTGTCTAATTCTTACTACCTTTCATAAGGTGTTCTGATACAGACTTAACATGACTGATGAATAGGAATGACACCTCTCTAATCCCATTGGTTAAACTAGAGAAACAGAACTAGAAAGACAAAACATCACCTGGAGAAAGATTGTTTTGAGAAATGGACAGTTGTTTTGCCAAGATTGTTTTGAGAAGAAGTTTTCTTGAGATATTTTTCCCTTGGGAAAAGTTAGCAGCTGCTAGCAGGCTCAAATCTCTCAGACTCAGAAATATCAGGCCCACATCCACCTTTTCAAAACACTAAGATGCAGCTTCCTTCTTTAAGCCTGCATAAATACAGTGAAAGCTACAGCATGACACAAAGAGAAAGAAAGGGAGTTTTTTGAGGTCACATTCAGGCCTTCATGTTTATTCAGCCAATTACCCTGATTTCCAGCTATGCATAAGCACATGCGTGTATTTTAATATGGGTCAGACTCATGGCATAAATAAATAGAAACAATTACTTAATATTTGTACGTCTGAAAATTTTGATAATTATGCAATGGGCCAGATCTTACTCCAAATGACTGAAAATTGAAAGTCTGAACTACAAAAGGGAAGGAAAACTAGACTTCCGTTTAGGTTTGCTTCAAATACCCCGGAGCTATTATATGATGTCAGGTGAAAAACTAGCAGAATTTCCAAACAGTCTGTGCTGCTGTGAAGCCTTCATATAACAACATTGTCCCTGCAGCTTCCTAGCTAAAAATGTTGAATGGAGGGATACTCACAGTGTTGGCAAAGGTACTTAGTGAAAAAATAAGTGGAGCAGCAGAAGCAGAAACCTTTTCAGAGTAGCAGCAGCCTAGCAGAGTCCTTGATCAGAAGGGCAAAGCCAGGAGAGATGTATCCAGCTGCACTCAGCTGCCTGCTAAAGCCATCAGTGTCATTCCTTGTTCCTCTTATGTCTGCAGGCAACCAAAATGCCACATGTAGTTTGGAAAAAGGAGAGCTTCTTAGTCTCCATTCCCACTGAGTTCACCTGGGCTAGAATGATGGTAATATGGCAACAAACAATGTGAACCCAAGACTCAGTAAAAGCAGAAGCTTAAACAAATTGTAGCAGGAAAAAGGTGCCCAGGACATTACAAGGAGTTCATAATACAGATGTATAGAAAAAGGTTGTCTTTAATCTTTTTTTCTTGGAAACATTAATCTTCCATATTCATGTTAGATATTTTACAGTAATATCTCACACAGGAAAATAACAGAAAAAAATTGCATTTAAGACAACTGAGTTACTGAGCTGCTATTTTTTGGAAAGACAGCTTTCTGAAACACCTTCTTTTTTTCTGTACTATTTACAGTAAGAAGAGAAAACAAATGTGAACCAGGACTTCATTTTATAGTGCATTATATATAAAAAAATAAAAGCCAGTTTCTGATAGTTCTTGGAGCACATTGGGCCATTTACGACTGCAGGAAAATGTTAAACAATAAAGGGAAAGGACAAAACTCCAGAGGCACATAATTGCCTATTTTAAGGCAGGGTATAACTAATAATTAAAAAGCATCATTAAAATGTGGGCAAATTATTTGTCATAAATAATATCACCAGCAAATTAACTTTTATCTCTTCATAGGTTGGCCAATCAAATTAGTCACATTTTTTAATGAAATCATCTGCAGCAACCACAACAGTGACTTTATTTCATAATTTTTTTGGTAAGCAGGATTTTTCCATTTGTTTAGTTTCTCGGGTTTCTGGGGGAAAATAAAACACAACAACCCACCAACATCAAAAAATAACCACATCAACAAAACTTATGCCTTAAGTTTTAGCTTTTATGTTTTTCAGATCCTGCACTGGATTAGTATATAATTCTGAACTTCATATAGAGTGTTAGTAAACTCTCTTCGCAGATTGGTCAGCCAAAACAATCCTCCCAGTCTTGAGAACCAAGGACACCATCACAGCCTGGCCCAGAAAAGTATAAACAGAATTGGAAATAAACTGGGGAGGCACAAACTGGGGGAATGTGACTTCACTACCTGAAGGTGTAATTGGAAAATTAACCCCTGATATGGAAATAGACCAAACTTATATCTGTCTGAAAAACTCATGACTGTCATCCATCTTGGGTGTAACTTCTGTGAGGCTCCTGCAGTGCCCAAAGTGTGTCTGTTGAAGGCCTTTAATAAATACTCACTTTATTCTCCAATTCTGTCTAGCCTCTATTCTAGGTAGCCAGTCCAAGACATTAAACCCAACCAAACAAAAATTACATAATTCTTAAGTCTTTATTATCCCTTCAAGATACTGACTCAAGTGGGGTCAGAAATCTACCAAGCTGAGTTGTATTAAACAAAATGGAAAATTTAAGAATGAGATGCCTTGATAAATAAAAGAAACCAAACAATTTGTATTCCTGAAATAACTAACACAGGACACACTTTGGCAGCAAGGGCATCAGTTCCATTTTAAAATTTATCTGAAGCTGTTTTAAAAATAACTGGTCTGTCAACTTGAGTCAATCATTTTATTTTTTAAGTCCTCTAATACTCTCTAGCATTTCTCTCCAAGGAATGTTACCGGTGTGCTGTCATGTCATATTAGGGAGTTGATATAGAGATTGTATATATTGGTGAAATCATTAATTTCAATCTTTATCCCAAGAGAGAGTGCTGCAATAAGAAAGTCAGACTCAAAATCCTATGTAAATATTAAAATACTTCAATAATTTTTATATGATATTTTGTTGGTTTCAACAAAAAAATCTTGATAATGATGGCTTTCAGAGAGTAAAATTACCTTTTTTTTGTGTCAATGTGAAATTTGCCACTGTTTTAACATACTTAAATACCTTACTGAATGTCTCTGAACATTACCTGAATATTTTTACTGTCTCTTTTTCAAAGCCATACTAGAGGTATGGCTTTCTCAGAGGGTTCCATATCTACTCCTTATCTTCCTTAGCATAAACTGAACAGAGATTTTGATTAAATCATGTGGTACTTGCTTTTATTTCTTAGCATCACCCTTCATTCTTCTGGAATTTAGGAGTCCAGGATTATTTCCTGTTCACACTTTCTTCTCTCATCTTCCACAGTATTTTGGAAAGAAGAAACATGGCCTTTTCTGTTGTTTACCTAGTTATCTCCTTTTTACTAGTTCTGATCTGGGTTAAGATTTTCTCCTGAAGAAAACCACCTTTCTATTTCTTCCCACTACCCAGTCTACTAATTTGGTGGTATCTATTTTTCCAAGTAGCAAGTTGTAGCAAGAACCAGAACTTTGCTTTTAGTTTTGATTCCAGAATTTCTGGAACAGTACCATCATTCTTACAATAAACTACAGTGCATATTATAGAAGCTGAAAGAGGTTCTTCCAGCTTTTTCACTCTTTTTAAAAGATCTTAGGTCTGAAGGAACGATTTTATTTTCTGCTGAGAGGCACAAACTATGCTTTACACCTATTGAAACATCATTCTCACTCCGGAAAGAGGGGAGGTTGAGTCCTTTGTCTTTAGTCTTCACTACAACCATTTTATGTGTAGAAAAGAAGGGGTGGGCAAGGAATGTGGAAGGTAGGACAGGAGATGTATAATTACTGCCTGCAAGGATATCTCCAATATTTTCCACTGTGACTGAATCAAGACTAGGAATTCAGGATATAGAAAGGCATGCTAAATCTTTTGAAACAAAGATTATGCAAACTAATGCTCAACATTAGTTACTCAGTGTTTCATCTAAACAGCTTTGCACACACAGAGGACCTAGGAAGGTATATAGATTTACAACGAAGAGAGAACATTAATTTTTTTAAACAAATTATTGAGGATCAGCAGGTAGCTGTTCTTTATTTCTGTTAGTAACATTTCATAGCAAATACTATGAAGTATAACCCTTCCCATTAGTGAAGCAGTTTCATATGTAAAATGTGTATGAGAAACATATGCCTGATGGCTAGTTGCAATAGACTGGACTGTGAGCCTTCTCTAATAAGTTGTTATCTCAAATTAAACAATTAAGCTTGTTACCACTCTCTGTTTCAATGCCTTATTTGAAATATTTATAATTTAATCATTCACTAAAAAGAAGAAATTAAGCCCTGTGAGGTTCAAGAAATAGAGCATTCAGGTGTGACTTTTAAAGTAATAGGAAAGATCAATTGGCTTGCTTAGCCTAAACTACATTTCGCATCAAATTTTTCAACTTTCAAAAATTATTTTCAATTAAGAAAGCACAGTCGTGTTCAGAATTACTCTATTGATACATATATATAGTGAGCAGAGTGATTCTCATATAACTGCTTCTAAAATGTTAATGGATGTATTTGTACATATGCTTGCATTTACTTTCATCTCTAATGAAATAAGGAATAAGTCACCAATTCTTCCCATAAATTGAAACTTACAAATATAGTATTATGACCATGAAAAAAACACCCATGAGTTATAACAATGATCTTTATTGACCAACTCCTTTCCTGCTAACTTATTATACAGTGTTAACAAAGCCATGCATGGAGACAAAACAAAGCAGAGTGAGCCTGCCCTTACAATAGAATAGTGCTGCTGCTACCTACAGTTTCATACTTCAGGAGTTAACTTACCTCAGTTGAGCCACCAGACCAACACACAGGCAGCAAAGAAAAGTTTTCTTTGAAGTTGGTAATAGTGAGATATCAGATGACAGTTCTGTTCTATTACCCACTATCCAGCAATCCAAACTAGTTTCTGCGTCACTCTGCATTCCAACCTCTGTATCTTCAGCTCTTTTGCAAGACAAAACAACTCTGTCAATGCACACACCAACCCCATCAGTACATAGGTGCTCTACCTTGTCTTCTGTGATTAGTTATTTAAAGATATCACAGGTTAAAACTATCCAAATTCAACAGTGTCCACTTCAACAAACCCTTATTTCACCTTTCCTTTTTAAAATGTTTTGTTTCCTATTAAACATCAGGAACTTAGTTGCTGTATGCCCTTTCAAACAGGTCAGAGCTACCTTTGACTTTTCACTGAAAGGTTATTATGCAGAATAAGCCAAGAAAGTTCAGTTATGTAAGCAAAAGAAAATCCTCTAAGCTGCATTATTTACATAATTGCATAAAGATCTCCATACCAATTTTTGCACTTATAATTGATTTATATAACTGTGTATCTCAAAAATGATAGAAATCCCATATTCACATTCAAAGTGTTTCCTGTACATATAGAAAGCCTCTCCAGCACATTACCAGCTAGCAAAGCACTAAGGGCAAACCAACTTCTAAACCAGAAAACCCTTGGACAGCTAGTGTTAGAGCCTCAAAAGAAGATTCCCTCTATTTTAAAAAGGTAACTAAGAAAAGGAAATACTTAAAAATCCTTTAATTCTCATTTGATTCAGTAGTTGAAATTGGATTTAATTTTCCTTAAAAATGATTGTTATACAGGGACGTTCTTACTGCTGTATTGAACATAAAATAAATATTTTACGAAAATGGCAAACAGGTCTTATTCTGCAATTTTCAGTTCGTTACTGATGTGTCTAAACTTTTTATCTGAGTTGCCTGGTCATTTCGCTAAGATCTACAAAATTAAAAGCCCAGACTGAGGAACACGCAAAACTGCTGACTCTTCAATGGTCTCCAGTTTGTCTAAGCAAGAAGTTTAATTCTGAAATGTAAACAAAGTCCACCTCAAAGCAAGTTTTCATAAACAGAAAGAACAAGGATTTAATTATATTAGAATCAAACTGTAGATCTAAGCAGCTCATATTTTCAAAGCTAGGTAAGTTTTCAAAATCATGTCATCAGACAGAAAGGTGTTGACAAACTATGGTTTTAATAAAAATAAATTTTCAAAAATTAAATTCCAAATACTGAAGTTAATTGCTTGTTTTAGACTGAAAGAATTCTTAACTTTTGGCAAACCATTATTGAACACTTAAGATTTACAAAGCACTTTTTTCCTTCTAAAGTCATCTTGGCAATTTGAATTCCCTAAAAACATAAAAAAGACATTGTTGGCTTCCAAACCACATAAAAGTAATGGATAATCATAATTTAAAATAAACCAAACCAAAACAATCTACTCAGTTTAAATACTATTTCTCCCTGGTACTGTTAGCCTTGGACTGCCAACAGTACTAGCTATCTACTCGTAATATCTATATACAGCCTGACATATGACCCTGGAAAGCAATGCCATGGAATGAGACCTGGGGTTCCTGGTCGATGGCAAGCTGACCGTGAGCCAGCAGTGCCCTGGCAGCCAGGAGGGCCAAGCCTGTCCTGGGGTACATCAGGCACAGCACGGCCAGCCGGGCAAGGGAGGGGATTGTCCTGCTCTGCTCTGAGCTGGGGCGGCCTGGCGTTGGGTGCTGTGTGCACTTTTGAGTGCCACAGTGTAAGAAAGATTTAAAACTATAAAAATATATACAAAGTAATTAGAGAGTATCCAAAGCAGAGCTACAAAGATGTTGAAGGGTCTAGAGGGGAAGTCATACGAATGGCAGCTGAGGTCACTCGGTCTGTTCAGGCTGGAGGAGACCAAGGGAAGACCTCACTGCAGTTACAGCTTCCTCATGTGGGGAAGGAAGAGGGCAGGCACTGATCTCTTCTCTCTGGTGACCAGTGACAGGACCCCAGGGAATGGCCTGAANGGCGTTGGGTGCTGTGTGCACTTTTGAGTGCCACAGTGTAAGAAAGATTTAAAACTATAAAAATATATACAAAGTAATTAGAGAGTATCCAAAGCAGAGCTACAAAGATGTTGAAGGGTCTAGAGGGGAAGTCATACGAATGGCAGCTGAGGTCACTCGGTCTGTTCAGGCTGGAGGAGACCAAGGGAAGACCTCACTGCAGTTACAGCTTCCTCATGTGGGGAAGGAAGAGGGCAGGCACTGATCTCTTCTCTCTGGTGACCAGTGACAGGACCCCAGGGAATGGCCTGAAGCTGAGTCAGCGAAGGTTTAGGTTGGATATTAGGGAAAGGTTCTTCACCCAGAGGGTGTTTGGGCACTGGAGCAGCTCCTGAGGGAAGTGGTCACAGCATTTGAACAATGCTCTCAGGGATTTGGTGGAATACTTGGGCTGTGCTGTGAAAGGGCCAGGAGCCAGACTTAGATGATCCTTGTGGGTCCCTTCCAACTCAGAATATTCCATGATTCTCTTATTTTTTCAACCCTCAAATACACCAAAAAAAAGTAAAGTTGTGCACACAATTTGGGAGGGGGCAAGGGAGGTGAAGTAGATACTTCACCTAGTTCATATTTGAAATAATATTGAAGGTAGGTTTCAAAGAGTATTGTTGATGCTTACATCAAGAGTTTTAATCAGTGTTTGAACCACATAACTTCATGTGATAATACATGTTATTTGTACTGATAACAAAAGACCCTCTCCTTTTCTCTTTTCTGCTTCCATGTGTCAGGCGTGCAGAAGTAGTATTTTATCAACTGTCTCTTTCAATAATAGAAACTATATTTTGAATAATGAAAAAAATGATGAGACACCTGGACTGTTTTGAAATAGTCTTACAGAAGGTGATCTAAGCAAATGGATCTACAATTTACAGTGACAGTAGGCCTGCTGGGCTTGGCAGGTTTCTTCCTCTTTACCTTTTCCATATTGTGAGTGATACATTGGTTTTGCTGAAGAACTCAACACCGATCCTTCCTTTTGATCAATTGTTGAGTTTATTGACCTTTAAACTGAAATAACAGCAGAGACTTGTCTAGTACAGCCTTCACCAAAAAAAAATTATATCCTGAAATCATTCCAATAAACAATATTAAATATGCAAATAAAATTAAAGAGTGTAATAGCTTTGAAAATGCTTACGGAAAAGTATTTCAGGTAGTTTCCATTGATGATAGATAACTAAAATTCTTTTAACACAAGAATTTAGGAATGCTGACAGGAATGTGTACATGGAATTTCTGTTCTGAATAATATAGTAACACCATTCTGAGAGGTAAATCGTGACCACAGTCTTGAAGATTTGGAACACATTCATGGAAAATAAGTGTAAACAAACTGTTGTGCTGCTTTTAAATGCTTTTTTCTTTCCTTTTGTTACCTTGAACCCCAGATGCTGTACATTCAATTGTAGGCAGGAATCACTGAGTCAAGGTCAGGTTTCAATGCACTTTCAAATATCTCATTGGAATATACTACTCTGTCCTCCTGTTTGAAGTTTGAAGTGACTTCATGTTAACTGACTAAACAGGAGTTTTTGTGTGCGAACTGGCTTTGACTTAAAAATTACAACCTTTCCACACAGGTTTCCTCTCAGTGGAGCATATGAAATTTAGTTTCATCTATTTAAAAAATATTTGGTGCTCTTTTAGCTATAAATAGAAGTAGTATTGCATATTTTGGTGTTATGAATGTTAACAAAACTCTAAAGCACAGCCAATTATCTTACTTCTGTGGTCTGAATGACCTCCTGGAAAACAAATGTAAAACTTCATGTAAACATTAAGACTGAATTTCTTTCAAGCATTTTTCTCATATACATTCTTCATGACAACAGATAGTACAGACATAAAGTGGGGAATAGAGTACAAATAAGATCAGTGGGAGACAAAACTTCCCTTCGTAAATTCCAAAAGAAATCAAATTTCAGGAGAAAAAGGAACAGAAAGGAAGACAGGCAAACTGAAATCTGAGTAATATATACAGTTTACTTAACTAAAAAACAGAAAATCCAAAACAAATAAATCAGAATGACCATGTTCTATAAAGAAATTTCTGAAACCCTCTCTATGAAGACAAGATTTGCAACCAAGGAAACCAGTTTGAAGGCTTGGGAGGTGTGTCACTGTGAGCTCAAGGAATTGTACTGTATCCAACAGCACTGTCTGACAGTGCCACAGCCAGTCTGACCCACTGTGGATTTTTAATAGACGCAAGAGAAAATAGGAAACATGAGGGAAAATAATTTATGGTGTGTCTTACAAAAAAACATTCCTCAAAGTTTGAAAGAGTACAGGTAGTTTGTTTTTTCATTACTTGGCATTAATAATGAGTAGACATTCACCTATTTTTTCCAGAAGTGTAGTACATCTGTGATTATTTCTCCAAGGAGTTCGTTTCACAGGTTGAGCTAGATAAAGGAGGATCTCCTTTTACTTATTTTCCCCTTTAGTGGGAAGTGAGACTGCCAAGCACAAACACATAAAAAATTGAAATAAAGACCAGTGCAGGTCAGTTGAAAAAATATTAAATCTGAAACATCTTGTATCCCAAAAGAAAATTTTATTTTGCTTCCCATAATTACAGTATTCTTCTGAAATTCTGTTTCATTTGCTGTGACATTTTAAACATCAGAACTTTAAACAGTTTTTGAAAAATATTTCAAGCAGTTGTGATTTTGGTTCCAATTTAGAGTAAAAAAGATTCCATTTGCTGATTAACATATGCAGAGAATGGTTCAGCATTCAATGATTTAGCTCTGTAGTAAGTTACTGATTATCTGAATGTACACTGAATGTAAACACCATCCATTGTTTAACACATAAAAAAATCTGCATAGTAGCTCTTAAAAGTGGCTTATAAACCTGAAGTTGAATTACAACTGCTAAAAGTTGTTGAGTTCAAGGAATATAGAAGCAGTAAGCAGAAGCACAGGGAAGACATAGACCCATTACTAAACAAGACAGAGAACCAAGTTAATAATGTGACAGGAGAGAGGTTCCAGGTATTTTTTTTTCAGTCCTTGTGCGTATTCAGTGTATTATCCCGCTATAAGCCTCCACTCTCTAATGATCAGTGGCAAATTGTTACTGGGCTCCATAATGAAATAAAAGCTCTCCCCAAAGAGATAAAGAAGGTATCTACCATTCAAGTCTGTTGGCATGAAATACCATCCATGGAGTCAAGTGGCTTTTTGGGCTGTTTTTTATTAGGTTTGTATGTTTGGGTTATTTGTTTGGTTAAGGGTTTTTTATTATTATTGGTGGGTTTGGCTCTTTGGTGGTTTGTTTGGGTTTTTTTGTTGTTTTGTTGGTTGATTGCTTGGTTTGGGTTTTTGTTGGGTTGCTTTCTTTGCTTGCTTTTTAAACAACCAGCATAAACATCCCATCACCAATACTGGGGAAAAAAGTCTTTTATTCATTCTGATGAGATGTGTGCCTACACTTTTCATACCTAGTTTATATACCAACTAATGTTGGCGTGAGTTTTCTCATTTTAAGATTAGGTTTACTCCACTGAAATTTGGCAATTTTTTAAATTGTTCTGACTGAGCTTAAAATCCTTTCAATTTCAATGCTAGAGTAGTATGCCAGTACTAGCTTTGTAAAATCCAGAGGGACATTGACAAACTTAAGAGGTGAGCCAATGCAAACCTCACGAAGTTCAGCAAGGCCAAGCACAAGGCTGGGAGGGAATAGACTGAGACTAGCTCTGGGAAGAAAGATGTGCTGGTGTTCATGGCTGAGAAGTTCAACACTTGGCTATGCCCTCATAGCCCAGAAAGCCAACTGTGACCTGGGCTGCATCAGCAGGTTGGGGAAGGTAAGGTGATTCTCCCTCTCTACTCTGTTCTTGTGAGCCCCTGCCTGGAGTGCTCCATCCAGCTCTGGGGTATCCAACACAAGAAAGATGTGTACTTGTTTGAGCAAGTCCAGAAGAGGGGCACTGAACTGATCAGAGGGCTGGAGCACCTCTCCTGTGAAGACAGGCTGAGAGAGTTGGGGCTGTTCAGCATGTAGAAAAGAGGGCTCCAGAGAGACCTTAAAACATCTTCCAGTGCCTTCCTAAAGGAAGAAGGACTTTTAAAAAGGACATGTAGTGATAGGACAAGAGGGAATGGTCTTGAGCTGAAGGAGGATAGGTTTAGATTTGACATTATGAAAAAAAATTTTACTGTAAGGGTGATGAGGCACTGGAACAGGTTGCCCAGAGAAGTTGTGGACCCCCCGTGCCCTGGAGAGTTCACGATCAGGTTGGATGGGTACCTGAACTAGATGTCAGAAATTACTGATCATTAAGATCACCTCCAACCCAAACCCTTCTATGATTATCAAAGTGAGAGGATTTTAGAGAAAGCTCAACAGGACATATGATTTAGAGATTGTACCTTACTAACACACTTGTCACTGCTTCCTCCTCTACTGTATTACCTGGCAGATCTTATTTCTCCTTGCAAGGTAAAATAGAAAATTCTTAAATGGTATTTTGAACATGCTTGATACTATAGAAAAGATCACAGCAGGAATTTCTGAGAACCACTAGACTAGAAAGTATGCTCTCCCCCAGCCCTCTGTGCCTAATTTGTTTCAAGCTTGCTGCTTTTTGTTTAGATGTGGCCTAAGGACTCATCTGCCTCCTGAGAGGCGCAGTAATAGAGATTTAGAAAGATTCTGATTACCTAGGGCTTCAAAGACTGAATACTGTGTTTTGATTACACAAAAATTGAGTAGCATTAACAGTCCACCTGTTTGTCTTCAAAGTCTAATTCATTTCAAGTACAATAATTTCATTCTGAATTGCAAAATGAAATTCTTGCACGTAGTTTGCATTCCCATATAAGTAGTTCTTCCCAAAATAGGTCAAGAAGATTCTCATAGGATTACACCTGATCATTGATTTAGTTTGGAAGAGAAATGATAACACATCTGTAAGAGAGAAATAAAGAAAAATGAGGAACCTGGAAGGAGAAAGTTCTCCTTTTCCATGGCCTCATCTCCAAAATGTGAGAAGTCCATTTCAAATCTGTTGAGACTTTTAAGTGCTCAGACCAATTTGTAATCATTCAACAGTCAATAATTCTGTGAAACCAATGGTGTGAGTGGCTGAAATTGAAGTGCACTGAACAGCCACATGAATAAAAAATTAATCAAGTGACAACCACAGGTTTCACATACTGCTCACTCCTTAATATTTTAAAAAACTGTTTGGCTTTGCTATACAGTATTTTGAACTCATAAGGGAAATACTGGAAACAGCAGTATATTGAGTGCCTCTGGAGAGCCTGACTAATGCTAGAAAGACTTTTGTTTAGAAAACTAATCTGTATTTCCTAGCTGATAAGCAGGTTCTATCTCTGGTCCTCTTTCCAAAGTTGCTGTGGAAGACAATTGATGTAGTACATCAAAAACGCAAAAATGCATTTTTCTGAAGAGACTGATTTCTGCAACATCCAAGAAACCCTTATAGCAACTGTAATTCTGGGGTTAGGTTGGGGACGGAAGACTAGGAAGCATCTTCACCATTCAGCAAGGTCTGTTCGTGATCCAAGAATTGCAGCCATACCTTAAACCCTCTCCTAAATGCAAATCCATGCAGGATGTCTACAGTTTTAGTACATCAATATAAGAAGGACATGAAACTATTACAGTGTGCCCAGGGGAAGACTGATAAGGTGAAGAAAGGTCTCAAGGATAAGACTTATGAGAAGTGTCTTCTGTTTTAGAAAATTCATTAATTTCTTATTTGACTTTGCTTTCCCAGTAAGTAAGCTTACTATATCATTAGTTTTCCAATATGATTTCCCTTTTACTCCAGAAGGTATCTGCCTACAATGTAATTTTAATCAGCATGAAGAACATCCATAGGATAAATGGAAGGGAAAATAAAGGCAAAGAGCAGAAATGTGTCAACACTTATGGAGACATTTATGTTAATTATCTGCAAGTACATTCAAGATATTTACAGGTAGGATGTTTGTCACACAATTTCCAGATTATTTGAATAAAGAAGCAAGTATTAATTACACAGCCAAAAGGTACACTTCTGGCAATCACAAGAATAATCACACTTCCTTTACCAGAGATACTGAATATAAGATATATAGGGAAAATATATTAAATGAAGTGATATTATCAGTCACAATAGGCAAAAGATTCTGTGCATTCAACCCTTCATATTTAAAAGTCAACACAAACTCATATGTAGATTAGGACTAATTTCTCATGTTTAACAATTATACCATTACATTCACATTAAGAGCTTGCTCATTTTTCTAATGGTATCAATTGTCACTCTGTAAGCCATGCCACATTCTGAGACCATAACAATTAAGTCAAGCATTACACAATAACTTAGTGGAATTTGTCACTTAACACTTTCTTTGCATTCATGACTCCATTATTAATTGTCTGCATTTTTAATTCCCCATCATTAATTTATTACATAATCTGTTTATGAGCCTAATTTATTCACCTAATTAATAATCTGCTTTAAATGCTTTATACATTAGTTCTCTGCATCACTATTTTATGACTCAATTTTAAATATTATTGATAAATTATAATATTTTCCTGGAGGACTTGATTACTGCAACACTGTCAGCTACAAATGTCTTTCCTTACAGTCATTAACTTAATTATATTCTTATCCTTGAGACTTTTTTTTTGTCCCAAATTTAGACCTTTCAGATTCTTGCATTATTCATTAAAACTATTCTTATTGAAACAAGCATATCACACCCACAAGATTTGCCTCCACCAATCTCACTTGAAGTACTCCTCCACAAGATAGTCCTCAGCCCACCCCACCTAAAAAAGATACTTTCTTCTCTACTATATTTCTGAACAGACATCACTTTTCCCTCCTGAATGACCTATTTCTGAGAAACTCACTGATGGCTTTTCAGTCTGTTTATTTTTTTAATTATACCCTTTTAAACCATGCAAATCTATGCAGGATGTCTGCAGTTTTGGGACCATCAATACAGGAAAGACATCAAACTATTACAATGTGTACAGGGGAGAACAGACAAGGTGCAGAAAGTTCTTGAGGCCAAGATTTATGACTAGAGTCTAAAACCTGGTAGTTTGCTCTTGTTTCTTCTAAAAATTTTTAATGTTCAATTTTCTAAATGTGAGATAGCTATTATGCAATTTATTTAAGTGTGTCCTCAAAAAATTTTTTATTTTGAACAAAACATTGATCTGGGGTAGAAATCAAAATCCACAGCTGCAGATCAGCAGATGTCCATGTAGTAAGACTAACAGAATTTTAAGTAAGCAAATAGCAAGCCTTCACCAACCACATCAGGAAAAACTAGGCATTTTAAGGAAAAGGCACTGTATTTTCAGCCTTCAAATCATTGCAATATGTTTCTGTCTTTGATTTTAAAGTCATAAAAATATAAAAACAATTATTTGGTTCTGGAATGAGTTTCAGTTTTGGGGTTTTTCTTTTTTTAAAATGTTGAAAAGATTCTTGTTTATCATTTTCTTTAGCAAATAAAAAATTCGTATTTTCACAATGGTTCATGAATCAATGGATTGATTACTTTAAAAATCATCACTAGAACAATTATAAAGTCATTAATAATAAAATTATGCCTTTATTGTCAGCATAACTATTTCTCAAAACATTGGATCAAATAACCTGTACTTATCATTAATTTCATCACATTTGAATAGCAACTCTCCACTCCCTTCAAATCTTTAAACCAGAATGCAGAAAAATCTAAAAAATACAACTGAATCCACTGTGAATTCACAATTGAATCCTGTGAAACAGGAAATACATACTCCCATAGCCTTGTTTGAAGCAGTGCATTGAACTCAGCATTTCTATTCATGGCAAAATTGCAACTAAGATAGTTTGTCTTTATACAAATTCTCTAGGCAGAACAGGTATCTTTGGTGGTATCCATAACCAATAATAAAAATGTTACTCAAAACTCTTGGGCTCCCATTATAAAATACAGGACTTTAAATCATAGCCAGTCTTTCATGTTTGACTAAATGAATCTTACCATGAAAAACTGAGTATCCAAAAAAGATTTAGTCTCAATATATGAACAGAAGATACTTTCACTAATTAAGCAAAAAAACCCAAGAAAAGATGCAAAAAATTAGTTTCCAGAGATAGCACTTTAAAATTCTTCACAACAAAAGCCCTCAATCTTGTTTTGAAATATTCTGTCCCTCCCCTCGCCAACAGCTGTTGGCCTCATGAGATTTTAAAATACTTGCCAAAACACTGGGGGGGGATTTTGGGAGGTTTTTTCGGTTTTTATACCCCCGTTGTGTAAACTTTTGTTGGTAATCTTGCTAAAAAAGCCGTTTAAAGAGTATTATGCCTCTTGTTTTAAAAAGCTATTACAGCATGAAGGTTGTATATAGCACAGATATTTTATCTTGCTGAAGGTCTATGTCAACAGACATCAACACTCTCTACTTTTAACAGAACCACAGTAAAACCAACTCCATGACACAATGGATTGTATCTAGAACAGGAAGAGATTGTGCGAACTTTTTCTCTTTTCAAAAAACACCTCCTATCCCTGTCCACAAGTTAACAGAAAACACATTATACAGGCTACTAAACAGTACAGCAGTTCTCCATTAATTTCCTGTCAATTGAATTAACTAATATTTATTTATTATTTAATTTATTTATTTAACAATTATTAACATTTATCTTGTCTTTGCGATACTGAAAACTAAAGAGAACAAGATACTTCCAACAACAATAACACACAGTTCTAATTCATGTGGAAAATGAGAGCATATCAGAAGACACGTTTGACACTTAGAGGTATTTGTCAAGACTAATAAAGCCAGTCTGAGATACCTTTTTCTCAGACAGGTTTTACATCACCTAAATTCCAGTCTTTGAGATTAGGTTTCACAGGACTTCAATGCATTCCTAAAAATAGTAAAAAGACCAGGAAATTGAAACTTTCACTACCTCCCTTAATTCATCATTGCTGGTACCAAAATTCATTTACTTTCAGGGAAAAAAGTGCTTGCTTGTAGCCAAGAAATACTGAATCTTTTAGAGAAAACCTATACATTGTAAATGTAGAACTGGGAGGTTCTGAGAGGTACTAGAACTTTGGGACATCATTTAAAGTTTATGTCTTTTGTTATTGCAGCATTAGACAAACATTTATATTATTCCAGTATTGTCTACTCAATATTGCTTTCTTCAGAAACCTGGCTCCACAGGAGATTTATCTAAATCATCTAAATCATAGTCCTCTAGACATTTAGAGGGAAAAAAATCTTCTTTGCTATACTCTTTAATTGTTCTTGAGATTTTTGGCAAAAAAAGTTTAAAAAATTCTCTTTCTACTTGATATTATGTCATGCAAGACAATGTACAAAATACTGAAGTAATTTCAAACACATACAGTTGGCGTCATTATTCTGCTACGAGGGATACTGTTGGAGGTTACAGTTATTCTTACATTTTTAGCCATGTTATATAGATGAGAAACATATTATTAGAACTAGGTGGCACTAGAGATAAAAGTGCCAAATAAATATTCTAAATTCTATGAAATTGTTGACTCAGGAACGCTATAATCATTTAGTGATCCACCACTGTCTGAAGAAAGAGTGAAAAGAAGGCCCTTTCTAAAGACAAACACATGAAGATCACTTAGCATACCTGGTGGATGTCCATTCACTTTAATGCAGTTGAACTGTGATGTATTGGGAATAAATATGTCGTAAACCATTCTCTGTGTTCAGTATCTACAAACAGAAATGAAATCACAGCATGAATTCTGACTTTAGTGTTGTACTGACTTGCCATGACACAGCTACACACACCTCTGCTGTAGAGAGTAGACCGATGCTGAAAAAAAACCGTGCTCGTCAAATATGACTTTAAATTTCTGACTTGACTGAAACTTTTGGTGTAAACATTTCCAAGAACTATCGAAGCCATGGTTATTTTTGATTTAAACAGCTGCCTATTCTCATTCTGGCAATATCAGAAGGTTAAACAACAAGCAAACTATGCCCCAAACCTTGCAACAAAAGATTGATTCTTCCAAAATCTAGCACATTATTCTTTGCAAGATAGACTTCTTTTCTGCCTACATTTTACAGCACATAGCTGCTTTTACCCCTCAGTATAGGCAGTTTCCCTTTCCTCAGTTTCCCATGGAGTAATGTAAATGAACTAAATAAAAGTTCAATTTAAGTATAAAGTGAAGGTGAAAATGCAGATAGGATCCCTTGAAGTACAACAGAATAGTTATAGCAATCAGGTGGTCTATATGTATCAAGCAGTTAAAAGAATATATTTGATAAATGATAGTTAAATCTTTCCCCTGGATGATGAGGAAGAGAACCTTAGAATTTCTATCTTCATAATGTTCAGTAGGAAACTTGTATCCCAAATAAATCTAAAATCTAACGCAGGTGATAATCTGCCTTCAGTTATGTGATTTCCTTGGAAACCTGTACAGCAAGTTCTGAGCATCTGCGGTGCGCTACATCTCATGCAAAGGAAGACTACTCATCGAGACTGATACCTCCCAGACCACTGAATTTCTTGGTCTCATTGTACAACTTACATTAAAAAAACCCAGTAGGTTTGGGGGGGGAAGAAGAGGTTGCAGTTTTGAAAAAACCCAGTAGATTTTTCTTTTGGGGAAAAGATTGCAAAAGATTGCTAAGCCATTCTTAGTTAAATTCACAGGAGCAGTTCTCTGATAACCACATACCTCTCCATTGATTAGCAAGAGTTGGGGGGGAGGAATATTTTAAGATTTATTCTATTGCAAGAAAAATAAATATTGAAAACAGTGTAATTGCGTACAGTACCATTTTTGAACAGAAAAGTGTTACGCCTGTCTTTTTACCACATTCCAAATTTAATTGAATGAATTAAAAGGTTGGTTTGATGATCTCAGAGGTCTTTTTGAGCCTAATTCATTTTCTGTGATTCTGTAAAACACGATTGTCCAAAGTTTAATGTCAGTGGAAGCTGAGATTTCTGGATCTTAAAGACATTTCTTCTTCCAAGAAGATTTCAGAAGCTGCAATTCTCTTAATATCTATACGGCAGGCCTTTCTGAAGGAATAAAGAAATCTTTCCATTCTTTTTGTCCATTCCTTTCATCTGGCAATCACTAGAAATCAGGCTGGATGTTCTATAGGGAATCAGACTATCTCCTTTGCTGAGGTTTGTTCTAAGGAAAACTGAACGAGGTTTATCTAGGTCAAAGCTTTGAGAATTTATCTGAACCTAATTTAAATGTCCTAGGAATACATGGATGGCAAATTTCATAAAAATCAAGTCACATCATCCCTTCTTCTAGCTAAAAATGCAAAAAAAAAAAAAAAAAAAAAAACCCCAACAACCCCTCCCAAAACGAAAAACAAACAAGCAACCCCCCAAACCAAACAAAAAACCCACAGGCAAAAAACCCAAACCAACCAACTAACCAAACAAAAATGAAGAAAGCCTCAAACAAATATTTGGAAACCAACAAAAAGAACCTCACTCAAAGCAGTATCTGAATGTATATGCAACTTGATTCTGCGGTTTAGGAATGGTATTTCCCAGTGTAATGTTTCCACTGAAACATTCCAAACTATGCGCTGCTTACACACTCACTTCTCCCTCCTCATTCCTTTTTCCCTGTGAGGGGCTAGAGCGGAGAATTAGAGGTAAAAAGGGCAAAGATCAGAGATTGAGATGAGAGCAATCTGCTGGAAACAGCAATGAGGTGGGGAAACAAACAGTAGCAGTGACAATATTAATACCAAAGTGTACAAGAGGTGAATGATTCACTCAATAGCACTCACCACAGAGAAACCCCTGACTGTGCTGCCATGCTCTGTGACCGGGAAGGAAGCCCTTTCCGCATCCCTGAAAAATGATCGCAGGGTGCTACAGAATAATTGCTGGGTCCTGGCCATGCCCATCCTGGCTGCTGCAAAAAGTAACCCTGTACTGTCGTGAACCAGGACACTTGCACTTCTAAGTCCTCTATGGAAAAAAACAATTCATGGTGTTCTATTATTTTAAAACTAATAGATGTATAGATTTCTTGTTGTTGTTGTTGTTTTGAAGTAAATTGGTTCAAAGTTTCTCAAAGTATGACAGGCACTGGAGACAATGCTACTGTCCTCTTTTCTGCTGTACTAGCATAGCCATGGGAAGTACTGTTAATATAGCAAGTCTTCAGTGGATATATTAGTTGAGACAGTTTCCCACACAGATTTTTTATTTCAACAACAAATGAGCCAGCAAGTTCATCACTGTATGAACTTGGAGCACCTCTCAGAGAAATTAATACATTATTCATGTTCTCCTACATTAAAACAACACTGGTCACAAGACACATCAATCTTGCTGAGTCATTAAAATCTATATTTTATTAATTACTACAATTTGTTGTTTAATAACACAATTGCTTAGTCTCCACAATGTGGATGCACTAATATGCTAGTTTAGGTTTTATTTTTATTGCAGAGGTACTTAGAAACCTCAGTAAAAGTTGTTTTTCATATAATTCATTCTGACCCTTCTAAGCAAATTATAGCACCATGCTTTAGAGGTTGGAGCTGAAGCACACAAACCAGTCAGAGTTTAGGTCAATTTGCCAGCATTTCAAGAATGGAACAATAATTCCAGGTTAAATAGCATTTTTTTTTCATAGCCAAATGAGATTAGAATAAAAAAGAACAATTATATTGAAGTTGTTAGTCCTGAAATAATATAACTTAGAAACTGCTCCATTGACTTCGTACTCTCTTATAAAGGCTCCTTCAACTTTGTTAGTCTACTGGCAAGCAATGAGCTCTTTATATTTGGTATCACTGTGGATCCACTTAAAAAAGCTTTGATGAATCCTGCTTTAGAGTTAACATTTGCATTCTGAAACGGAAATTCTCTTCCATGAAGATTAATTATTATATCTGAGGCTCAATTTCTCATATTAAGGCAAATCTCCAAAACAAATCTGTTCTAGCCAAAACTAAGAAAAGAGTATAATATTATATCAATATCAAGTCAAAATTTTATTTGTTTGCTTTGGGGAGTTTTGGGGATTTCTGGGTTTTGGAGGTTTTTTTGAGGGGGTGTTAGATTGTTGTTTAGGGTTATTTTGAGGAATATTACAGAAAAGGAGAATACATCTTTACCATCTGTATTTACTGTATTGTTTCTTTCTCATTCTTTCCTGCCTTCCTTTCCCAAAATCAGGAAAGTCCATTCTTTCAAAATATGCTTTTTATTATCCACAACAAGTTAAAGCATATTCCAGGAACAGTTACAATATCCATCATGAACAACTCATATTGTATGCAGCTAGAACTCTGATGTTACTCCCCTGACTGACTCTGAGACCCTGACCATATAAACTTGAGCATGAACTTTGGAAACGACAAGATTAAAAGTCATCTTTCTCAGACAGTTGACCAGTATGCAATTGCTGCAAATGTCAGAAAATACCACAGTTTATACAAGCAGTAAAAAAAAGGCCATCTCCCACTCAACACTCAAAGTCTTCATTAATATTAGAACTAATAGGGAAAAAAAACAACCCAAACAAATACCCCACAACACATACAGATTAGTTATTTCCTAACATCTAGATAAATTGCATATTGACAATTTTAACTCAAGAATAAGATTCTAAGCTACATTTTTGCCAATTAATTTATTAGGTGTTCTGCAATATTTATCTGGGAAATTAGTTAGATTTTCAGCTGTAGCTATGTGTTAAAAAACCAGAGAAATAACTCATTGTTTCAGTGCCATAATTTTGCATTTTGCTCTAAGAAGTTTTTAAAACGTCCTTGACTACTTCTCAAAGATTACTAACCTAACTTGTGGCTGGGCTTGCTGTGGGATACATCAACACTCTTCTTTCCTCCTTTTACGGCTTGATTAAGTAAATTAAATAACTACATTGAAAAGAAAAGTATTTTAGAGATCAGTTAGGGTTTTTTCTATATGATTCATGTGTCTAGGTATTCTTTTACCTAAATTACTAAAAATTTTGGCTACATATCTGTCTCGATAGATAACAGGAAAAAGTATTAACATTTTCCTTTTTAGTGTCAAATGGTTTAGGTATTTCTAATATATGTTTTATAGTCAAACAATGGATTGCTGAACTATCAAGAAATATTTCAAAATTGTCCCTTGCCACTAGGTTCCTTAAATTCCCCAATTATATGTGACACATTGTAAACTGCTTTTTTAATTCTTGACACTGCTACAAAAGTCCCACAAATGTTCAGGAATTATAAAATGCTGTTTTCACAAAGTATTGTATTGATCACTAATAACTCTTTCTGCCCCTCTCTCCTTCTCTCCCATTTTTTCCAATTTCAAAGGATTGTTTCTCTACAGAAGACTTATTGTCCCATAAAGGCAAGAAAGCATTGAGTTGAGCTGACCGTGCCACACTGTTTTTGTTATGAGATGAGCTCCTTCAATCTCCCAATTTCTGCCCACAGACCTCACTGCACTTACTGCAGCTCAGATGGCCACACCACACACGAGAAGATTTCATAACTCTGATGGAATATTGGCTGCAGAACCTCTACCCTGTCTGATACTTTAATTTCTTTAGTGGCTGCATCACATTTTTATTTTGGGTTCACCTATCACACTCAGGTCTGTCTTTTTTAACTTCAGGTGTAAATTCCAGACAGCAGAAACTCCAGAATTAGTTTTTGCATTCATGTCTGTGTCTTTTGTACCACTAAGCACCACTGAACTTCTGTTACAGTCCTGGAGTTCACCTGAGACACATTATACACTAAAAATTTCATAGCATGCAAAATAGATAACAAAGTGAATATGAGGAGGGAACATTTAAAATCTGTCAGCAACTTCACACCAATGAACTTCTCCCTTCAAAAAAGCGTTGATGACATTTTCTATTTCTTTTCCATTTTTATGACATCTCATGAAGTGTTACATCAGTTGATTGGAGTACTTTCTTTATTTCCTATTCTCCCTACCACTTATGTTGGTATGACCGACACTCAATAAACCTGTAATAAAGTTGGATCTTATTTTCCCTTTACCTTCAAAATTTTCCTAAATTTAAGGTTATTGCATCATCTGTAACATTTATAGCATCCCAGTATTACAATAAAGCCTATCAGTGTTAAGTTTCATTGCAAAGCTAAAAATTAAATAAATCACAAGATAGTTCTAGACATTCTGGAAAACCACAATGTGGATTCTATTTCTACAGCTTTAGAAAAGCATCTGGCACTTCACAAAATAAAAAATTCTGAGTTTATTTTACCTGGAAATGCTGCTGTTTCAGGCTCATAAATAGACTCTTGGGATCTTCTCTACTGCTGTTTTGAAAACATTCTGCATTCCAGTGTGTCTTGGTTAGAAAAGACAGGTGTCTGCTAGGGAGGACAAGACCTCCCTTTGGAATGGAGAATTCAAACCCCCTCCCTCTGAATTATTAAATCTTTGATATTAAATCGTCTCTCAGGCAAAGATATGGGGATAGGAATAACAGCTCTTTACTAGTTTGTATAACAAGGCAAACAAACAACAACTACAGCATTAATGATAAACAAAACCAGGAACCTCGAGGGGGCTTTTGTTTCACAAAGCCCAGGGCACTCTGGTCTTGGTGGAGAGCTCTGAGAGCGTCAAGCTGGAACGATGGAGAATCCCGGGCTGGTGGGTGGGATGTACCAAAGCTCCACGGTGGTACCTGGATGTCCTAGCAGGGCAGGGCTGGGCAGTGCGGGGATACAGCATATCCAAAGTGGTGCCAAAGGAAAGCAGCAGCAGTGGGATGGGGCTGGCCCAGCTCCATCAGGGCAGGAGGAGAGCTCAGAGTCCCTGGGCACACGAGGAGATGATGGGAGATTTCCTCAGGACCGGACGCGGTGATGGCAGTGAGAAACTCTTCCTGCAGCAGGAGCGGCCTCACCCTTCTCTCTCCGATGCCGATGCCAAGAGCAAGAGAGCGAAGCTGCCCCCACCCCTGCCCTTTACCTCCCAAAACCTCGAGGTATCAGGTATCACCTTTTTCCCTCGGAGAGAAAAACTCCCTGAGACCTAAAACAAAAGGCCTGGTCCCAGCCACTTGTATTGTTTTGGTCAAGCACCCATAAGTACCCAGCACTTAGTCTCCTAGCGACTTTGTGGGGAAAAATTCTATAGGGAAAAAAACCAAATCTAACCCCCAACACAGTGTTACTTTCTCAAAATTTAATAAGCAAAAACTGTCTTAGTACTATAGAGTATTAAGAAAAAACCTATCATATGTGAAATTTATCACTCATTTATTATTGACAATCAAAATGACCAAAAATTACTTTTAAAGCAGATGGTTATTCATGCAGCTAAGGAGGTCTGCAGAGTTAGTTACTGCTTACTTGCAAAGAGTTCTGTTTTGATTGGGTTTTTTTTTTTCCTTTTTTTTTTTCTTTATGGCAATCATTTTCTTGATGTTTCCATATAGACCTCAAGTAACACCACAAGATCTGACTTCCTGCCGTGCTTATGAGTTAAGGAAACTAAAAACTGGTATGGTCTGGTTTTGCTCCCTGCTGACAACCAGCTCCTGCAACTCTGCTTGAAATGGATACAGCTGATGAAGCTATTTCTAAACCACTCTTTTCCACAAATATTAAAAAAAAAAAAATTCTCCACTATTCAAGTGTGGGATTTCTTGGAGTTTGGAAATTTTGAGTAAATTCTTTATTGCATATACCATAGTTTCGCAGAACAAATAAGTAATGAAAATACATAGACAAGCTAAGAGCATGTGGGTTATTATATACCTCTGCACATTCAAATAAAGAAAAAAATGGGGAGAGAGAAGAACTGAAGATTTAGGACTTTAGTGCTTTATTTGAAAAAGTTAGAGCATATACCTGCATATACCTCATCCAGAAAGAAGTCACTTTCAGGTAAGCTACTGATGTAAATCTGAAAACATTCATCAGACATATCATTTTTACAGTCACTTCCTTTTGATTGTTGCTCAGTCCAGAAATGAAAGTGCCAGGCAAGGCAGAGAAGTAATATTTTTATGGTATCATCTGCTATTGTTTAGTGGCAGATATTTCTTTAGCGTTCCTTCTTCACAATATTCTAATTCCTGTTAATGAGCTCCAGATGGCTCTCTACAAGTATCGTTGGGGTACCAGGACAATGCATGCTGCCTCAGTAGGAAGTTAAGCTTCAATTAATTGTTAGAGGATTTTCATTTATGAAGTTGCAACACCTCTTTAATTCAAAATATTCTCCTGAATGATTCTGGGATAGCATTTTTTTTTTTTTTTTAAGTGACTGTCCATAACAGAGCCCTTATCAATAGGATACTGTTTTGCCATTTCCTGGAAGATCCTTTGTGAAAGACGAAAGGACAAAGTATTTAAATGCAAACTTCTTTTTGCACAAACCAATCAACCCAAACCTGTTTAAGACCCTGTCTTATACTCCAGAAATCTGTCAAAATCAGCCAACTAGATTAAGGTAAATTCGGTTTTGTTCTTGTGAAAAAAATTGGGCTGTACTTCCCCAGGAAAAATAGTGTTTAGCCCTTTGTTCAGTTGCTGCAGAAGCTTGTATCTTTTTCTTTTTTATTATTTTACTGAGGAACTGTCAGTAGAAAAACAGCCTCAATATCACTTATCTTCTGATGTAAAAATGTTTAAGACAGCCTTGAGAAAGACTCAAAGCATTCCAAATTCATCAACCTTAGCATAAGAGAGTTAGACACTTTAACAGCCTGTTAATCCTGCAATTTTCAGACCATTCATAGGCCTCTGCTGTCTTAAACTTCTGTGAAATCTCCTGAAGAACTTGCTTCACATCTGTTTAATCCTGAAACACAAAGAGTTAAAGATCTATCATATTTCAAAAAACATGGAGGCGGAAGTTACTCTTTCAGCTTTTGGACCTTAGAGGAACAGCTCTGCAGTCTTGTGAGTCCTGTTAAGCACTATCTGTTAGGAAATGTTTTGCAGGTCAAAATTCACACACTTAGAAATTCAAGCATATTGTTCTTCCCCATTCATGTAGCTATGGTAATTAAAGAGTGACTGAAGAAGAGGAGAGTCATTTACCCCAGTCTTCACCCCTCACCTCAAGTATTGAACACAAAGTCAAGGACCAGATATTATTGAAAACATGCTGTGCTAAACATAATAAATCCCTTAATGTTCCACTTTTCCACCGACTTTACCAAAATTTGTTTTCCAGAGGATAATTTTTTTAAAAGTCACTATTTGTTCACTTATTTGTAGGAGTCCATTCATAATGGCTATTCTAGACCTGAGGGAGTGTCTGATGTTAAGTTTCCATAAGACCTAAATGCAGCATAAAAAGATGTAAGTGATGTTTCCTGACACACCAATATATGTTGTCTTTTCAATTACATGCAGCTTGAGAGCCTTGCAGCTCAGCAATCAGGCACCCAGAAAACCACAGTTCATATAAAGTTCATACTTTCTAACTTCTCAAAAAGCCTCAAACTACCAAAGTAAAATAAAACTAATTCAGATATGGCCATACTTTGCTAAATAACCACATGATACTGTCATCATGCTCCTGTCTTCTTCTATTTTTTTTTTTTTCCCAGTTATGACCCCTTGTTTGCACTGTCTCGTTGCATTTTGAGGTGCAAGTTGTTTAGGGAGGAAAAAAGCATTCCTTAGCTTTGCCAGCTCCAGTGCCTAACTTCTAAGCATTCAAAGAGAATTAAGAGTAAATTAAAAAATAATTAGGATCATTATTTGCATGACTTGCAATTAAGCTTCTATGATTTTTTCAAATTAGATGTGGAAGATTTTCAGTGCTTTTTTACAAAAGGAAAAGATGCTTTTACAAATGTTACTTAGTGAAGGGCAATATTCCAGTGAAAGTAAGTAGTCTATAGCTTTCTTTCTATGTCAACAAAGAATTTTCATCCGGTGCAATCTTTGCCACAAGCTGCACATGTAAAATACCATGTTATCCTTCTATTCCAAGAATTTTACCTCCTGCAGCACATTAGCTAAGATAGATACATTTTTTTTCTTGTAAAAAATGCTATAATCGTTGGTATAGGTTCAAGCTAGTTCATAGTAGAAGTGAGTACTTCATCCCTACCACTATTTTATTTAAGAATTTTAATATTATAAAGCAACTGAAACTAGAACAGGACAAACAGCAAAATAGAATTTTCATATTTCAAGATTTTAATTACAAATAAATCTAAATATCTATCGTGTGGCATATCCCGGTTGTTAGAAATATTATTGGACAAAGGCTCTACAAGCCAAAAGTAGTCTGGTAGACTGTCTGAAAAGAAGAAAGTTGGTCAAACTGCCAGGAAACGTTCCTGGACTGTGGCTTCTGGGGTCTTCTGGGTCAGTCATGCCAAATAATGAAAAGGAAGTTTGTCAGCTTGTTCCCATTTCACAGTCCCCTTAAATAATATCAGCCTCAACAGAGGAGAGACAATTCCCATGAAGAATCATTTTCACACATAAAACATTTTCTTTATGCTTTCTGTGAATTGGTAGATTTGCATATGTGAAATTCTTTACATTCCTGCATAATGAGTGAATGATGAAGTTCATATCATCCTTTGTGCAAGATAGATGACTTCTGCTTCCAAAAATCGATCAAAACCATTCATGGCTCACAAATTTGAATTTTGGGCAAATGATACATAGTGCTTCATGGTAGCTTTAAGTTTTCACATAGATATTAACAGCACAATTTGAAATGAAAGTTAACACATAAATGTAGTCTAAATCACAGAGCAATAACATTTCTTTTTGAAGGCTGGTCTAAGGAAAAAAGTGATGAATAGAAATAAATTGTTAATTTCTGTCAGATTTCACACACTCACCAAGAAGGAACCATTAAACATATCAGCAGGACTATATTTATCTCAATAAATTTAATTAATTTACTTAGTCAACCATGATATTTCAGTGATCTCCTTCTATCAAATTCCCCTTTTACCAATGATTCCGCTTTATTTTATACTCCTGAGAGCATTTAGTCACATCATTACAGCATACCCATCTAAATCATTTACTGAGTTAAAAAAGAGGTACTGATATTTTGAAGTGAGTAATGTTCCTCCGTTCAAAAGAGGAATTATAAATTCTGACAATAAACTGATTTGCCTCATCTTCATGTATTGTATTTCTCATCTCTGATGTCAATATTTTCCACATCTCTAGACAGACAAAATCGTTGTTCTATACAATATAGACTTTTAAGTCAGTTACTACTTCACAGCAAAGCTTTGTTCCAAACCTCAAGCAAGAACTGCATAATAGTTCATGGTTTTTGCTAACAAAAATTCTTGCAGCTAGCACAAAATAAATCTGCCAGGGTCGGGCATTTTACAAGTGGTGAACCACATCACAAACCTGTGTTCACTATTTCACCTTTCAACAGGCTTGGAACAGAATTACATACAAATCAGATGTCTAGTCAAACTTCAATTAGTGCAGTCAACATATTAATCACAGGACGTTTTTGTCTCAAAAGCAAGTTTTCCCAAATCACATCTTCTTTCAGGAGGAGTTTACCTTTCTTAACCACAGTGCATGCTTTTTTTTTTTTTTGTCTAGTCAGGTTTGGAAAGTTTAGAGGCGACTGTCTGGGCTTCTCAGATATGTCACATCTCAATGTCAGAGTTCAACTGACCTAACTGATCTTTTAAAATTGAAAGTAAATGTTTATTACAAAATCTCTTGATTTTTTTTAAACAGTGTGAACATTCTAATTTCATATGACTGTGTAGCTTATTTCCAAAGATTCATTAAATCATAAATATAATCAGTTTTATTCAGATTTTATTTTCAAAAAAACCAGATGGATACATCTCAACTTCTATTTCACAGACAGCCAGGGTATGTGTGTGGGGGAGAACAAATGTTAAAACCAAAGCAGATTCTTTGCTGGAAAAAATGTTTACAATTTCCTTTTTAACAGCACCTAAAACTAGGAGGTTGAAGTCATCAACACACAACTTCAGTGCTATGCATCACTCCTGCTATGACACACCACACTTATGTCACTTAAAGGCTGGAATGAAAACAAACAAACTGGTTCTATCTAGCTTTACAAGCTTTTGCCATCACATGTGTTTTCATGCCATAAAAAAAAATCTTTTTTTGGTTGCTACCAACAAGTAATCTCCTATGCAAATGAAGAATTTGCAAAGTCAGAGACTGAAAGAAATTAAATAGGTATTGCAGGAAGAAACAGGGTTCAAGCATGATACAATAATTTATTATTTGCATGAAGATTAATAAATAATAATGTACCTCATAAATAGGCATACACAGAGTAAAGAAAATTCATTTCTGCATTATGGAAAAAAATGCATCATTTTCCCAAAAGTTGATGTAGTTAGTTAACAATTGCCTGGATAGCCAGCCTTATGCTATAATTGCCTCCAGTTAAATTCTTTCCAACATAATTTCATTGACACTCAGTTTCATAATTTCTCATTTCAAAATTGAAATGGAACATAATTGACGGACCAAACCATTATGGAAAATTATGCCATTGTTTAAAATGTTGAGTGAAACAGAAACTATGAATTAGCAAAAGGCTTTTACTCTCTTTAAAATTATAAATTTCAGTACTAGCCAAACACCAAATTCATCATGTGAAAAACAATGTTTGAACAGATGATTTATATGGTTTCAAGTTTACTAAGAAAAGCTCCTTAATTAGATGTATCAAAAGAACTGATCAAAACTTTAAAATTACAAAATTTATCTTTAATACACTTACCCAAATAAAGAAATTGAGAAACTCTGAAGAAAAAACACCTTCTGACAAAAAATTAGAGACATAAAAGTGCTTATTGAAGTTTTGTTTTACTGGTATATGAAACTGAGCATGCTAAGAAGTCTTTAAGTCATCATATGTGTGGACAGGGTCTTAGACATTTGAACTGTTAGTTGTCTAGGGCACCATTAAAGTCTACACAGTCAAAGCATCTGCTCCCTGACCTACTTCTGCTGTTTTAACTATAAAATGCAAAAAGGTCCTCCAACACACAAAAAATGCAATTCAAGCATTTTCAGTCAGCAAGAAAAATGTCCAAAGGCTAACATCTGGCAAAATGACAGGGCTTTTCAGGGAAAAAAAAAAATTGTATGGATTTTTTTGGTTGGGTTCTTTGTTGTTGCTGTTGTGGAGTTTTGGTGGTTTTTTGTTTTTTTTTTTTTTCCTAAGAATTCTGCAGAAAGACAAGAAGACTATACCAGTTGTCCTCTAAGGTATCATATCTTGTGCAACATTGTGAAGTGCTAGTATCTTACTACAAGAAAGCATATGCAGTGTTTTCTTTTTGGCAGTGGAGAAAGATCAGCATTTACTGCTCTATTTTTGGATGAAGCAGCTTTTCTCTCTTTCATTAAGAACATTCCTGTACTCAGGTTAATAGTGTTAGGAATGCTACTGGTAGAAGATTGTTCCAGTTGAGCAACTTAGTCATCTCACATCAGAATACTCAAACTGCAGCTCGAAACAGCTGCTCACCTCTTCCACTGGGTTTTTGCTACCATGAAGTGTCTCTTCTGCTGGTCCTCTGCAGAGATTGATCTGAAGAAACACGTAAAAAATCAGGAGTCCATGTACTTACAAATGGATGAGCAGTAAATAAAAATATTTCAGTAAATAAAATATTTCAGTAAATAAAATATTTTATTCAGGTCTACCCACATATGTTTCTCCCTGAAAAAATGCTCTCTCTTACAACAGGTAGAATGTTGACCAATGCAATTCACTGACAAAAGGAAACATGGAAGAAGCACCTCCAGTCATCTTTTTGATTGATGAGTAATGGTAACTTAGGTAGTAGAAATCTAGTCCAGATGTGAATAGTCACTGGGTTTATTTCTCTAAACTTATAAATGTTTGTTGTGGCACAGGAAAGAAAGAGGGATAAGCTTGTGTTTACATTAAGTAGTGACCTTAACAATTACAGGATCCTGTTGTATGAAACTGAAATTCCAAAACAAAACTGATCTAACCTATTTATTCAAGAAAAATTCTTTTTCTCCTAGGCCTATTAAATATATGGCATATCTCTACATCCATTTTTTAAAAATATTTATTTGATGAATTCAGTTGCTTATTTTCATCACTTACATGCAACTCACACATACATTTATACTTTGGGCTAACATTCTGTCAAGTTTCTCATTTGTAATGGACTAGTGTGCCAAGAAACTTGTAGTACAGATGTTCATTTGCTTCTTTATATAACAAAAGATATATTGCTATAAATCAGTAATATTGGATATATTCTATATCCTGACCTACTGAAAATGAGAAGCAGTTAGGGAATTGTTTTTATTTATATGTTTGCTTCCACTCTGCACAGTCATTGTAACCCACCAGAATGAGGTCAGAATTTGAACTCACTTTGCTCTTTGCCATTTAGTTTCTATTTGTGATTTGAATTCCAAATATTTCAATAAGAACAAACCAGGAGGTCAAGACTTGTCTTATGTTATAAAGTAAACACTGTTGAAATGAGAATTTACCAGTTACTGCAGAACAGAGGAATGAATATTATTTGGATTAGAAATAGTGCCTGAATCATCTACTGAGTTTCAACTGAGTCAAGGTGAGAAAAAGTCTCGTAAAAAAATTAGTTTCCTTCAGACTGATTATTCAGTACAAAAACACCCATGTACAATTGCAGCTCTTTTCTAAACCACCCAAGCATCAATACATAACACAGACAGGTAAAGAAAATATAAAATTGCATATAGATTTGTTAAAAAACTAAGAAGCTGCACATACTAACACAGTTCTCTTCATAACCGCTGGACATGCAAGAGCACACATCTAAACTCACCGCTGCACACTGCCTCCCTTTCCATCAGCAAGTAAAATTACTAAAATAAGAATCATAGAATGACTTGGATTGGAGGGGTCCTTAAAGATCACCTATTTCTAATCCCCTTGCCATGGACAGAGACACCTTCTAGACCAGGTTAGTCAAAACTTTATCCAACCTGGCCTTGAATGCTCCCAGGGATGGAACATCCACAACTTCTCTGGGCAAACTGTTCCAGTGCCTCACCATCTTCAGAGTAAAGATTTTTTTTTTTCCTTCTAATATAAACCTACTGTCTTTCAGTTTGAAACTATTCACCCTTGACCTTTTATTACATGTCCTTATAAAAAAAATCTCTCTCCATCTTTTTTGTAGGTTCCCTTCAGGGACTGGAAGGCCACAATTAGGTCACGTATAAGCCTTCTCTTTCCCAGGCTGAACAATCCCACTTCTTTCAGCTTTTCCTTACAGGAGAGATTTTCTATCTGTCTAATCATCTTGGTAGCCTCCTCTGGACTTGCTCCAACAGGTCCTCTGCTAGGGCCCCCAGAGCTGATGCAGCACTGCAGGTGGGGTCTCAGCAGAACAGAGCAGAGGGGCAGAATCCCCTCCCTCCCCTGCTGCCCACACTGCTTTGGATGCAGCCCAGGACACATTTGGCTTTCTACGCAGTGAGTGCACATGGCTGGGTCATGTCCAGCCTCTCCAGCACCCCCAAGTCCTTCTCATCAAGGCTCTCCTGATTATTTCATCCCCCAACCCAGGTGCAGCTCCTTGCACTTGGTCTTGTTAAACATCATGGAATTCCCATGGGCCCACTTCTTGGGTTTGTTCACTTCCCACTGGATGCCTCAGGTGCATCAACTGAATCACTCAGCTTGCTGTCATCTGCAAACCTGCCGAGGCTGTGCTTGATCACTTTGTCGTTGCCTGTGCCATTAATGAAGTTATTAACTAATATTGATTCCAATACAGAACCCCAAGGGACAGCACTTGTCACTGATGGGCACTGAGACTTTAAGCCATTGACCACTATCCTCTGGATATGTGACCATTCAACCTATTCCATAACCACCAAACAGCCCACCCATCAAATAATCTCCAGTTTAGAGAAAAGGCTTTCTGGGGATTTGTGTCAAAGGCTTTACAGATAAATTACTCTTATAGTCCTTCCTATGTCCACTGATGTTATCACCCTACCATAGATGGCCACTGGGTTGCTTATCTGCCCTTGGATAAGCCATGCCAACTGTCCCAAATCAACTCCCTGTCCTCCATGTGCCTTGGCATGTGTGCTAGGAGGATCTGTTGCATGACAATCCCAGGAACAGAGAGGAGGCTGACAGGCTGGAGGTTCCCAGGGCTCTCCTTTCTACCCTTTTTAGAGTTAGATTTACAATGTTTACCTTGGTTCAGTCACTTGGGACTTCACCTGGGACTTCACCTCATTGACACCATTTTTAAAATATCATTGAGAGTGGCTTGACTACTACATGAGCCAGTTGTAGTAGGCCCCCTCAGGGCCCTACTTTCCTTGACATTAAGTCACATAAGATGATCCTTACTTAGAGTGGGAGAGACTTACTTCTCCTGCCCCCATACTGCTGTCCATCCACACAAGAGGTATGAGAAGAGAGGTTGCCATTGAAGACTAGGTGAAAGAAGTTGAGTACCTCAGCCTTCTCTTCAACCATTGTTACCAGTTTGCCAGCACTGTTTATTGAGGGGATACTCCTTCTTTGACTTTCCTTTTCAGGTTAACATACGTGTACCTTCATGTTATTCTTTGCATCCCTTGTCAGGTTCAGTTCTAGCTTCACCCTGATCTTCCTTACTCCATCCCTACATATCCAAACATCATCTCTCTACTCTTCCCAGGTTACTGTCTGTCCATTGTTTATGCATTTGCTTTTTCCCTTTAGTTTGACCAGCAGTTTCCTACTCAAACATACCAGGTCTTTCATTCCTTGCCCAGTTTCTTCTTCCTGGGGATGGATAGGTCATGCACTACATGGAAAACTTTCTTAAGGATCTGCTACCTCAGTTCTGCTCTCTTGTCCCTCAGCACCATCTCCCAGGGGAGATATGAAGGAGATACTAACTATCTCCTTGAAGAGCTGGAATTTTGCTTTCCTGAAGTTCAGGGACCTAATGTTACTCCATACGTGATCCTTTAGGACTTCAAACTCCACCAATGTATGATCATTGCCACTGAGGATGCCCTCAGTTTTGACGTCTCTGATTAGCTTGGGAAATATTACCTTAAAATTAAACAAGCACAGATAATAAAGGTTGCTGGGATGGAATAAGTACTAACACTCGATTTTAAATATAGCACTTTTCCATTCTAAAATCCATGTGTTTGTCAAATGTATTTCCTCCCCAGCCTTCTCATAATGATTAATTGAAATAAATTATGCAGACAATTTGTGTGCAGCTTTCACCTCTATAAAATATTCAGCTGATACAGTACACCATAAGTGTTGAACCTCTTTATTAAAAGGTGGACATATTTTTTCTCTTCTTGTAATCAATTGCAGATGCAGACAATGAGGTGAACTATGTGGCCCATATTATTATTGTCAAGCCATTCAAGTCCCAGAAAAGGTACTAGCATTTCTCAACACCCTGAAGAAATACTCTGCAACCCCTAGGACAGTGAAAACTAATTTGTTTTGCAAGGATTATTCTGTTCACAATATTTCTACAGCATCAGGCATCAAGTTAGATATTTTAAACTGCTCCTCCTCCCATTTGTGAAACCAGACCACTCATTGGTGGGGGTTGCTTTGTGATGGGAATGAAGAAGGTGCCTGCATTGCAGAAGTGCCGCTAGTGCTGCATAAATGGCAAGAAGCAGTTGAGACCTTGATTTTTCTGCCCTACGCTGCACATTTTCCTAAAAGGGCACCACAGCTCCATGCTGCCCTTTTTGCAAAGCATTTGTAAATTGAGACAGTCTTACAGACTGAGACATTTCTCTTCAGAAACTTCACTTCATGGAAGGGGTGCATGAAGAACCCACCAGGAGTGGCAACTTGTTAGCCTGGTTGGATGGTCCCATGCCCATCTCACAAATATAGGAGTTTCCCCACTAAAACCTGCCTTTATTGGGGTGAGGGTATAGCATGAACTAAGCTCAAGCACAGTGATAGCTCCTCCAAAACAGCTATGATAAAAGGTCACCCTTAAACTTATTCTAATTTATGCTGGCACTAACCATCCATGTCTCCTTAGTGTCAGGCATATTTAGTCAGAATTGTCAAGCTGTCACAAGCATTCCTTAGTAAACTCTTACTGCCCCTGCTAAGTAGCTGTAAATTCAGGCTCATATAGCAGCAACAACTACTGTGTAAGTATTTCTATTAGTGAAAACACTGCATGCAAGTCACTGAAATTATTGCAGAAAGCCTTGCTACAGTTAATATTTTTGTCCCCTAGCACAGCTGCCAATGCTGATGTATTGCCTTTTCTTTCCTTCTTATTGCATATAATTTTAAAATATACAAAACCAGAGATGACCTAACAGACGCTGTCATGTTTACCTGCAGACATTGCTTCACTTAGAAAGCAAACCTACCAAAGTGCTATAGAGGGGTAAGTCCCTCTGGAACATCTTCTGTTCTTTTTCTGAGCCAAACCTGGGTTGAATTACCTCAGAAATTAATAAATATACATTGTAAATACAAACCTTCCATGAAAAGACTTGGCTTCTTTGTTACAAGTGCTGGAAACATGAATAAAAACAAGGAAAAAGCACTACAAAAGAGCTCACAGGCAACTTGCTTTTTGCTCTGCCTCAGAGGTCTGGTGACAGGGTTTTGGTTACAAGTATAAAAAAAAACTTTTCACAAGTGGTCAGTAAAGGCCCTACTTGGAATTCCCTGCCACTAAGACTGTAAATCTCATTTTGCTGAAACTAAAAATACTGACCCCTAGATATAAGGTTAGTGGGAAACAGACTTTAAAGGCAAGGAGTGTGATAAAAAGCCAAGTGTTTTATAAATGGTTAAATTCATGGTCTGGAAGCGCCATGAAGGCATATAGAAAGAGGCAAGCCAACAGCTTGCAGCATGTCAATGCATATCTAAAATGCCCATGAACCTGACTTTTTCTGTGCAGTATGCGAAAGCAGCTTATTTTCCACTAAAAGAATAATAAATTTGCTTAACCTCTGCCTAATAAGTGCATTTGGACAGTTAGTATGCAAGAAAAAAAGTTAGTAAAATAATCACATTCAAGATAAAACTAGTATATTTCTGTGCCTATACAGTATAACGGTGATTACCACAGAAAAGTATGTGCAAAATTGTCTCACATATCTCCATGTACAAATACTGTGACTGAAATAAGGTCTGAGTTATACAGCAAACAATAAAATGTGCCTGCTGATTTGCTGAATATGCATTACAGCGCCCTGAGTAAAATATACTAATTATAGCAACAGACATAGACAGAGATCTTACAAGAGTTTGGCAAATGAGGATTCCATAAACAACGTAATCCTAATATTCCTTTATGCTTAACATTTTTTTTCAAAGTCATTTTATGTCAGGAGATATCCAGCCTTAGTGGTAAGCCAGCTAAAGAAGAACAGCTTCACCACATTTTCATATCAAGGACCAGAGACTAATGAAGAGACAGGGGTGACCCAGGAGACAATGGAAACGCAGACAGGGTTCTCACTGGTAGGACACAATCCCACACCAGATCACAGTAACAAGGTGTATCTGCACCCATAGACATGACAAAGGAACATTCCAGCCAATCCCAGGGGCTGTGCAACAGAGTTCAGACAGGAATAGAAGATGTGGAGAAAGACGAGACAGGAGAAAAGTACTTTGTACATCCAAGGTTCTGAGGAGTCAGAGCTGGAGATGAGGCTGTAACACAGATCCAAGTGCATTTAAAAGACAAGGCTACCCTCCAAACAGGTTCAAGACCCAGAAAGGAGGCAAAACTGCTACACTACATTGATTTGAAGTCTGTCTAGGAAACCCAGTCAGTGAGGGAGGCCTGAGTCCAAAGAAAGCTCATACAAGGCCCAGCTGTCTTGGTCTGAGTTTGAAGGGATCCCATCCATGGTCAGGGAAAGGGGCACATAAGGCCAGTAGGGCAATAAAGGCATCACATCTGACAGGGATTATGAGCAGAGTCAGAATCTTCAGAACCAGCTCTTTTCATGCCAACAAAGAGGTAATGGATTTATAAATGGGTAAGGTTTTCATCCTGGTTAAATGTGCAGCTCTAGTTATGGTCAGGGCAGCTTTTATATGCGCATGTGAAAATTGCACTAGTAAGAGAATAATATGGCACAATTAGGGTGGATTTTTATCAAAGTGCCAAGAGGTACATCCTTAATCCCAGGCACCTGCTGTATCCTTTGCCTGCCTTTTTAGCATGCTGGCTGATGAAAGCACAGCAAGTACTGTGACTGCTCTATAGCTGTGTGCAAGCTGTCTGGCAGCTAACAGAGTTAAAAGTCTGTTCAGTCCCTCTGTTACCCTTTGCTGAGACAGCAGTTTAATTTTTCTCCCTTACGTAGTTGATGTTTTTTACAAAGTTTGTGGTAATATAATGTGCTTGAAACCTTTAAAACTGCCACTTGGAGACAAAACAAGTGGGGACTAATACAACAGCATGATTGAACAGGTCTTGTTTCCTTACAAACCAAACTGAAAACCCATCAGCCATGAACCAGAAAGCGAACATAAAAAATTTCAACCTAAAAACTTCAGGCTGTCAATGCCTTAAAGAATTAGAACTTATACTACTAAGGAAAATATTACACACTATCTCTTCTCTCCTATCCTATCAACTCCAGTGTTTTCTCAAAGTCATTGAAATGAAATAAATACATAAGAAGTATGTATGAAGCATTAGATCAATATTTTATAATTAGATTAATATAGTATAATTAGATTAATTTCACTATCTACTGTAACCCAGTAATTCTGTATCAATCACTATTAATATAGAAGTGTGCAATGAAAAGCACCCTTTACATTCTGTTTTACATTGAGTGTATTAGAGATGCGGTACTGAATAAAACTAAGAGGGTAAGTGATGTAGTGACTAATAAAAGTATTAGTGATTCCAAATGAAGAAGTATAAGATGGAAAATATTAGTGTTTTGTGTCTTAGATTGTGCTTCCATTTTGAAGTTGATTCTCCTTCTTTAATGCAGATCTTTAATGACTGCTGTACATTTTAGATTTTTTCAGATTTTCATTTACAATCACTTTCCTTATCCCCTACAGGAAAGAAATGGCACAAAGACTTGTTTAATTTCAGCTGATGAGGAAGTAAATGCACAATTTTCATACAGTATTAAAATATTATTACATAATTGTGGTCAAAAACTACATCTGTAAGGACCTTGCAATATTTTCTGCATGTTAAATATATTATTGTTTGTTTACAAAAAGGTAATATTGCATTACATATGAAAAATAGCAAAGCTTACTAAAATAATGTTAGAAATGTGATTTCCACTACAACAAACTATAGAAATATATTTCTTGTTTCTCTGCATCCTCAACTATCCAACTGATTTCACTCAATTATTTTACATATTCTACACTTACTATTTTAATATTTGGAAAAACCTCCAGGGAATTTATTGTGAAAAGACCATGTTGTCAGAAACCTCAGTGAAGAATTCTCACAGAATTCACTAAAATGCACTAAAATATTCTCACAAAATAGCTTCCAAAAGAGTATGCTGTTCCAAACGGCTGATGACAATTTATCAAACCAAAGAAAAATGTGGGTTATTTATTGAGTGCCAGTATAGCCAGTCAGTTAGGGCATTTTATGTAATAAATGGAATGGTCAATGTAGCCTACACAAGAGGCTGTAGGAGAAACTATTGCCCTTTTTTTTTCACCCAAAGGGCCCTCTGAAGCCCTCTGCAGTCATTGATAGGAATAAGGCATCCACCTTGCCTCAAAAAGGTACAGATTGCTGTTGCACAGCACTGCACCATGTACACAAGCATGCATATGAACACATAACTCTGTCTTTCAAAGGGAATATCAAACAATTAAAACACTTCTGTATAATAGCATGGAAGTATTTTGGAGAGGCAATTCTACTTTTTTTCACTGAGAACAGAACTTTTAAACTGTTTGCAAAATTGTGCTGACCATGACTGCAATACCTAATCTCTATTTAAGAGGGTCAAACATTACTGACATTTATTTTTGCATTTATACTGATAATATTCAGCTGAATAAGACTTTAGTCTCCTGGGGAGATAAGAACCAGGGCAACCAGGTTTCTCTTCACTGCTGTTATTTTAAGAAAGCCTAAGTTAGACTTGAGGTTTCATTTGGTACTCTTTTGTATTATGTTGTTAAAATTTTTCTACTCTAAAAATAGTTTCTGTCATTTAGTAGAAGACATTATAATTTTTACCTCTGCTTCATCTCTATTTCCTCAATAACTAAACTCACACTTCATTTATAACTTATGCAAATACTTGGACGATTTAGGTGGTTTACCTTTCAAGGCCCCTTGGTGTAAATTTTCTGAACTCTGCCCTCTAATGTGATCAGGTGAGCTAGGAAAAGGTATATTTGCCTCCTGGATTATATTAACAGAATCTCCAGCTTTTGAAAGCTCCAACCCTATGTAGCCACACAAGCATTTCACGTATTCAGACAGAGATTTTCTGCTTAAAACTGCTTTAATCTGAGAGATTGAGAGATAAACATACAGAGCATTAACTGAACCCCTCCGGGCTGAAACAGGGAGGAATCATAAGGGACTGTTTGTCTCAGATGACATTTAATTATAATGAGCAGAATCCAGGTCATTAGTAGAATGCATCTGTATGTGTGTTTTTGAATTAAATCTATTAAGAGGGAAAAAGATAATATGAAGATTCAGAATTTTGTATAATGCCACAGAAACAAAAATCTTGATGCTTTAATTTCTCCTCTGAAAGTCAGTTATTCATGTAAAATATTGAGAAAGCAAATTAGCATATAATTCACAAAACTAGTTCATTTGCCCTCATTGTTACAAGGTTTTTATCTTTCAAGGAATTGATCTTGATTGCCAACAACAGAGTCAGAAATTCTGGAATGAAGCACAGACTCCAAAGTATTAGATCTTTTCCATGTTCATCCATTATGTGAAATATGAAGTGACACGGGGAGCCAGGAAAAGAATCTTTTCACCTTCTGCCCCACCATGATTACATCCCCAGGAGCCCTGCTGAGTCACTGTGCTTCCAAATCTATGTAGGCAGAGCCTCAGACAGTGCCCCAGGGCAGGCAGTATCCTCTCCTTTGATTCCAGTCCTCTTTTCTTCCCTCTCCGTTGCATTTGTAGTTTCTTTCTATATTCCCTTCTTATACAGCTCAAGCCCAGTACATTGATATTATAGTTGGTAAATCTTTTGAAAGCCCTTCCTCAATCCTTATCAGAAATATATTAGATGGCTTACACCTGCCAAGTGCCAGCTAGAATCATGCTATTTCAACAGCAGCCATAAAACTAGAAGAAGGCACGTCCTTACAGTCTGATAACTCTGACAACATGTATCATGACAGACAATGGCTCTTGAAGCAAAAATGCAAAAAATTAATCAAGTTCCTATGTTCAAATAGGGAATAAGAATTTTTTATCATGGTATGACAAAACAAATATAAGATGATCTTTCAAGGGAGGGGCCCACCAATTCTGAAGTAAATGCAGACTGTATAATATTAATTTCACCTAATAATTGTCGAAGATCAGTAGCATTAATGAAAGGTAATTGTACAGAACTATATTACTAAATACAGTTGTTGATTTATTTTTAATAATTGATATCTGAAAACACATTTACAGTTTAGAACTATGGTTTTCTCACATTGCCTAGCAACCTGTGCAAATATAGAACTGCAGATGCAAAACTACTGACCTTTCTTTCATGCCTGCTTTCCAGTGCTTATTTTTTCTACCATACACAGCAACAGACTAAAGCCAGAAAAGAGACTTCAAACACTGAACTCTTCAGTGCATACTAAACATTTCAGGTAACAAAATCATGAAAACACCTTTGCTTAACAGAAAACATTAAATTATTTTATTTAAATAAGCCTAAAATATATACATACCGGGTAGAGACTCACCAATCTTTCAGTGCAGAGAGAATGGTTACTCACCCTACAATATCTGTGGCTCTCAGGAAGAGTCATCCATGCAGATTTCTTTTCTAATGTACATGTACAGTGTGGAGGGGATTATTTTTTTAGACCAACACTATCCACTGAATCTATTCCTGCATTTAAGTACACCTGCATTCAGCCTAAAGGGAGGATTGAACTACTTGTTTCTTTTCTTAGTAAAGACAAATTTGGATTATTCAGCAAACAGGAAGAAGAGCACATTTAAAACGTAACAGCATTTTGAAGAAACCCAGGGTAATAGCTGACACACCTTTTTTCCCATAGTGCCAAAATACAACTTCCTTGATTATTTGAGAAAATGTAATGGGGAAGTATGTACAGAGATGGAGCTGAGAGAGAGAAACTATTACTTCTCTGTCTTGAATTGGAAAGATGAACAATAGCATCTATCATAAAAGACTAAATAAGCAACAACATGCATGCAGAAGGAGTTAGGTTGCAATTAGTCTAGGAAGTGGAAATACCTCCTTAAAATAAAATGCAAGAACCTAAATGCTTCCCTTCTTATGGGGAAATAGATTTCAAGAGAAAAACAGATCTCAAAATATATATAAAAAAGAAAAATCTGTGCATTTGTAAATAACACAAATCTTAATGTCAACATATTTTCTCTGAAATTGTTTCAATACAGTTTGCTTAGGATGTTCCTCCAAGAAGCCATCTGCAAAGAAATCTCACTCCATACTGAAACTAGCTGGTGGTTTGGGTTAGGAGAAAATACTAATCACATTTTCAAAAACCTTATAACAATTTCTTTCAAGTATTAGACAGTCTTTTAACCTCAAAACAGATTTAATAATCCATAGCAGGAGAAAGCACATGTGACTAGTATTTGGTGCAAACTTAGACTCATGTTTCTCATGACTCCTTCAGTTGTGCTTGCCAATGATCCCTATATTTGTGATACTGGTTTCATGCCAATTTTCAGTGTGTTGAGCTTCAGAAGCAAAGGGTTTTTCAGAAGCCCATGGAGATTAAACCCATCATTCCACTACCCTACTGATTAGGGTAGGTAAACTATTCTTTTATTTTTCTCTTAGAAGACATTAGAATATACTACACAAGTACAGTGCAAATTAAGTGAAGAAAATGTTTCATACTTAAAATTAGCTCACAAAGAACACAATTAACTTCATAAATATCATAGGTCATTTTAGGTTACTGCTGTCATTGCTGTCATAAACTAGGAAAGCTCTTCAAAAAGACTTGAGAGAAAAACTGACAATTTTAACACACTTCATACTATTTGTCCAAAAATGTCTTAGAAGTCCTAAATTTCCAGATCCTCCTTTTTGTCCCCTGATAAAATGACAAGTATTTTCAAGCCACACCTTTTTATAAAGGACAGTTAAAGAGGTAAACTTCCTAAAGGATAGGCAGAATTTAGGTAAACAGAGCATTGTAGTTTTCCCCCATGAAGCATAGCTGTTCTGTTTTCCTACCCAGCTCAGTTTGTTATTGAAAGTTTTAGTCAGGTAAAAATTTTCCAAGGCTTCAGAAGTATCAAGAGTGAAATAATTAAACACCTACAGTGTGTATTTATGCAATCTGAATAGGGTAAAAGAATGAGAAAAAAAAAAGGTAAATATTTATGTTATTTTATTATCTTATACCTTTAAAATCATAAAAGTCCAGCATATAAAATACAAAATGGTTTTCTTACAAAAAAAATGTATTATTATCTTAATTAATAGTTGTTCTATCTAGAAACGAGTAAGATTTTCTTCAGGAAGCATGAAAACAGAAAACTCAGGAAAAAAAAACAAGATTTATTGTATCGTAAAAGTAAGATTCCTCAAGATACAGAAAAAAAATAGTTTGCTCTCTATTTTGATATAATTAAAGATCCATCCATTAAATTTCCATGTTTTAAAGTTTTTTGGTTGTTTTCTTACACAATGCATGATTTAAATCAAGTAGAGGTATTTACATAATTTGGGGCATTCTATCAGTCACTGATTCCTTAAGACAAATTGTGATCCTATCTGTGAAATATTACCTATCTCAGGTCATTGCTTCCTCTAAGTTTCATATTTTAGATGTCATTTCAAGCCATGCTAAACACTGTCATCATCACTACAATATATGAAACAGTGGAGTTTAGTCTTCTCCATTTGTCTTCTTTTTAGTTAACTGGAGACTTTCAACACCTCAGAAAGTTAAGGCATTTGTATCTAAAGACGCTATTAAAAGAAATAATAAAAGAATGAAAATGAGTAGGAGGAGAGAGAAAGAGAATTCTAATTTTGCTGATACTTATTCTTTCAAATTAATCACTTTAAAACATTTTGACAACCAGGTATGAGTAGTTCTATTCTTTCATAAAAAAAATTATTAAAATTCCTAATTTTTCTTTTGTGCATACAATTCCAAGCTTTTTAACTATGTACAGTTAATTATAATTAACTAAATACAGTTAATAATTGAGTTCTTAAATTAAAGGTGTTTGAGTTTCTGAAGATCTTGGTTTTGACAATAGCTTCTTTAAAGCACAAATACATCTAGAGTTTTTGAGCAAGTTAGCTTGAGCCTTCACATTCTCATTCACACACAAAGAGTACAATACAGTAGCATATGATGCAAGAATTACCATGCAATTTAAAAACATGTTTGTCAATATATTTTGCAATTACCACACCATTTTTTGAAAAATGTCAGTTGCCTGCTGTTTGGATCACTAAAATTTCTACAATCAGCTACAAGAAAAATTTTCAAGCAGATACATAGAAAGTAAAGCATAGTTGTCTGATATAGATCAACAACAGTCTCATCATATTTTTAAACTGTATTTTCCTATGCTATTTCATAAACAAATTTTTAAATCATACTGGAAAATCTTCACAACTTACCTGTCTTGTAAACATGTTTATTGAAAACAAGCAATTGAAGATTGCACAAGGTATATACAATCAATGCAACCATCACAATTTGCATGTCTTTATCTGATTTTTCTGAAGAGAGATCAGCAATTTAGAAAATTTCCATTTCAGGACAATGTGTTGGCTTTTTTTCACAACATAAACTCTTGATAATTTCTCCTTGAAAAATACATATCCAGATAAATGTATTTATCTATATCTGTCCAAATAAAAATGATACAGAAGACTACAAATCTACTTCGCTGAAATTTAAAGAGCAAGGTGTACAGTCTAATATTGCCTTGCAAGAGAAAAATATATGTACTGAGTGGTAGTTCTAAATCATGCTTTATGGATCTTCCAAAGAACGGAATACCTACCCTTGATCCATCACAATGTGCTAATGAACAAATGGGTGATATTTTTCACAGCAAAGCAAACAGATCCCTTGTAATCTCTGCATAGCCAATGGACGTTTGACAGTTTGTGGAAAGGCTGGGAAAGAAGGGACATCATGGGTAATGGTAGCATGTCTTTTAAATGTTTCTCCCTTACCTCTGCTGACATTATGGGATTTCAAAAAAGTGGAGAAAGTGAATATTAATTATCACTAACAAAGTTTCTCTGATCTCCCTTTTGCTGTTAACATTTCATGAAAGCTGCCAGGAATATTAAAAGACCCTCAATTTGTTACATTAAAGGAAAAATCCTTTAACAGAAGATGTTCATCAGCTGGCCACAAAATACTCTGGAAAAAGAGAGAAAAAAATTCTATGTTTTATCTGCCACGAGAACTCTTGGTGATAAATTATATTATGGAAGTCTTCGCCAATATATGTCAAAACACCTCACTGCACTCTTTTTTTTTTAGGCACAGCTATAACAGAGTATCGCGTCTGTTAGGTGTTTTTCAAGAATCCCTGGGTTTGGATAAATAAAATAGTAACAACACTACCAGTCACCTGTCTTTCAGCAATCATATGCTTGCTTTTCATGATTAGTGACACAGAGTAACATCTAAGGAAAGAAAAGTTGGGTTATATATCCTTTTTTAATACTCTTCGAGAGCAAACCCTGCCTAATGGCGCTGACAAACAGAAACATTGTTATCAGGATGGTGGAGCTTTGTGTTTGTCTTGTCCCAATCACAAACAGAATTCAATATCCTCTAAGTCAAGACAACTGCTTCTGGCTTCAGCCTCTCCAGCTGATTGCTGCTGCTCCCAGATGCTGCATACTCAATTTATATCACTTTGAAATATATGATTTAGAATAAATTCGTGCTAAGGACTAAAACTACAGTATCTTTTAATGGAAACCAAGTAACAGGAAAGAGCAACATGCGCCGGGTGATAAGAGGAAAGGTATTTGCTACCAGGGATGAATTCCTGTCTCAAAAGGAGGGTATTCCGGAGGAATTTTTTGTCTGGTGAAACCCCAGCAATATGCATTAACGATAAGATGGATATTCATCTCCAGAAAAAGATATTCTGGAGGATTATCATATAACAGGATTCCAGCAAGAAGGGTGTTCCAGGAAAACTCTTTGTCAGTAGTGTTCCCAAGAAAGAGCATGCACTAATATGTGAAAAAGGGACAACATGAGCAAGAGGAAGCAGGAAGACCCCCCCCGGTGTCCTACGAAGTCTGAAAATAGTATAGAAAAAGACCCTGTGGGGACAGTATTTCATGAACTACAGGGGTACAGAGAGGTCCAAACCCAGCTCACCCAGCACCGATCGCCTGGCTCGGTGCTGCTTTGCTTGTGGCTTTTTCCAATTTTACTTTGATTATTTAATAAATTCCCTTAATCATTAAATTGACTGATTCATTTGTAACAATTTCATGCACAGCAAGCAATAGAAAAAGGAAACCATGACATATTGGACTAAACTTAAATGAATTGAGTAGCAACCCCATATTTTTAATGTGATCTGCAATTTAAGCTCCTGTTACTCTGGAAAAAATACATAGACACTACAAAACTTAAAAGAAATTCTGTTCTTCCTGGATAGCCACTTAATACATGTCATTAAAACTTTTCAGGAACATTTGTCAGGAAGTGATAAAAAATGTTAAAGATCTGCTAGCTTAAAATAGTGAAGCACTGGTTTTACAAAAGTTAGATTTCTTTAAGATTTTCTACCTTTATGAAATGCTAAAGGGAATGCATTACAGATTATCAAATCCAAGCAGTTACCTAGTTTGTATGTTACCACACTAGTGGGTCTAAGTAACTTAACATTTCTTATTTCTTGTTTAAATTATGCTTGAAGGCTTGTTGTTTGCTCTAAAAATACTTTTTAAAATTAAAATATCTAAAGTAATATTTTTTTAATAATTTAAATCTCACAATAAAATAATAAATTAAAATAGTCAAAACCTGGAAAGCTGCAGTGTTTTTCTATTTTTTTTTTCTGATATTTTGCACTGTAACCATACAAGAGACAAATAGTTACATGACAACTTATCCAGAATTGTTCAGCAGAATAAGGATATTTAAAAAGGAATCACATTTTCGTAATAGCTTGCCTGAAAATTTTATCTCTTCTGTTGATATTTTTACTCTGGGTAGATCCATCTGGCTTTTGGAAAAAGAATTACTTAGCTCTACTATTAAAATTAAAATAATACTGAACACATACTGCTTCATTTGTGTTGTCTTAAAGTCAACACTAAATAACAGCATTTTAGTATATTTCACAGAAGAACGGTTTGTATTCACTTTCATTTTAGGTATGCTTACAAATAGCTTTTTGAAACTTTAGTACTTTCAAAGTACGGGAAATTTTACTTGAAGATACCTGAACTCTAAATTTATAAATGCCAAAATTTACAGATAAAATCTAAAACATAAGGTAAATATAAGACCTGTTTTTTCTAGATCTATTTAAGTAAGAAAGGTGAAGGTTTTCTCCTTAACTTTTAATTAATATCTCTGTGAAAACCTTGAGACTACTTTTTTTGAGACTGGAAAACTTAGGCATGAGTCCAAAAAGATATGTTTTGCAATGTGAAGCACAGAAGAAATGTAGAAAAAGTCACAATTTTTTTGGTTAGAAAACTAAAACAATTAATGCAGGAGAAAACTGAAATAAAACAAAGAAATATTCAGATCTGGGAATATTTTCCCCCTTTCTATGCCAAGTTCAAATCCTGCCTATGCTACTCTGGAAGGAGCATGCAACAATACATAAGGTGTTAGTGACATGAATAGGGCACAAGGAGTGATTATATACTTAATCTAGATGAAGAGAAAGACAGAATTTGAGTCATATGTCAAAATACTTCTACAGTTTATTATGCAGAGAATTTGACCTAAAAGTAAAAGAAACTTAAATGTACTTTATGTATTTTGGATTTTCTGTGCTTACATATTTCAGTCTAAAGGAAGACAATAATGATACAACTACACTATCAGGTTTTACAAAACAAGCAATCTCCTTTTAGATATTTAGATTTGAAGTGTCCGTCTTAATGTTTCACTCCACATACCTCACAGGTCTGAAGATGCACTTGTAGTGAGCATCCCAATAACCTGCAAACCACCTAAAGACATGAAAAGGAAGTCAAAAGCTTGCAAGAACAAAAAATAAACGTGTAAGTATAAGAGCAGGGAAATAAACAATTATATTAATAAACAGGAACTTCGAATATTTGGGAAATGGTATAGAAAAAACTTTGAAGGAGAAAAGAGAATTCAGACACAAAACATTTAATACCAACTGAAACTCTTCCCTCAAGTAATGCAAAAAAAAATTCTCTTCAAACTGCAAAGGATACAAACTCAGTAAGGAATAGCTCAAGACTTCTATACTTCTTCAGATGAGATCTAGAAGTTACTGATGGAGCACTGCAAAACAATAGCTGCATTAGCAAAGCATGAAAAGAAACAGGTAGGAGCTGTCTCATGTAAATTCCTGCCAGCTGCTTTTGGCTTGTTCCACCTTAGAAGCCTATTCCTGTCAAATACACAAATACGTCTTTTAGAACAAGGAAAGCAGCAGAGAAAAAAAAAAAAAAAAAAAAAAGGGCTTGTATGCATAATCTGCCCTGGATTTACACCTTTTTTTTTCTTCCTTTTGAGTAACAGGTCTCTTCAACATGAGTGTAGATCTGGTTTTGATGGATGTATCTTTCCACAATTGTCCTAGACCTCATTAAAGACTAAGTAATGAGATAATTGAGAGTACTGAGATAAAGATAAAATAAACACTGTTTTTAAAAAGTTATATAGCACTAGTTTCCAATCAGACGTGCCATCACAAAAACAGTTTCTGATATTGAATTTTGTATCCTTATACTGATTTTTATGATCTTTTTATCATCCTATCCACACTTCTAAAATTACAAAGTCTGTAAAAGAGAAAAATCAAGAATATCCAGATAGTCCAGTGTTCTTTATTGATCACATAGAAAAAGTCAAAACGGGAACAGCAGTATAAAATTCTTCATATTTCATAAAAGTTTGACACCAATAATAATTTTATTTTTTGAGTTTAAATTTAATCCTGACATCAGAAGAAAATGGATCTATGTTTCTTTAAGGGCCCGTAATTTCATTTCTGTTATCATATTACTATTAAGCAATGTGTTTTTGGAACATAATTTACCTGGTTTTGAGATCACAGTAATTAAATTTATTTTTCATTTCTTTGCGAGTTATCATATTGCAGTATATGCTTTCTATCCAATTGCTGTATATATACTGTCACTAATACTAAATATAATATTTTTCCAAAAATAACCTCAGCTGTGACAATTTTTTTCAACATACTCATTGGAAATGTTCAAAATGCAACCTTGATGGATATTTCATATGTTCACCTTCAGGATGAAAGCTTAAGATTTTGGGTTTTTTTAGGGGGGTGATTACAGTGATTTATATTTTCTTTCTAACTCTATGACTCCCATATATATGAGCCACAAGCATTCAAATGTTTTATAACTTTGATGATTATTTCAAATCTCACCAGACATGTGGTGCGAAGCTTAAGCATACACAAAATGAGCAGCACAAGGATGAAGGTGCATCAAAATCAGAAAAAAATACCTCCTATTCCATCATTTAATTAATGTTCATATATTAATTTAACATTAGATTACTTATAAAACTATGTGAATTTCATTTTTCATGTTTCAAATTTTAATCTTGTTTTTAAAGAGAAAAACAAAGTTTCTTCCTTTTTTGCCTTGAAAATGCCTAATAAAGATTTATAATCATTCCTTTCAGCTAAAAATACCTTTTAACTGGCTCTTATGCAATTTCTGCCCTTAGCTCAAAAGTTGATGTGAATTACAAGCCATCTCCATTATGTTTATACTCTAGAAATACATCCATAATATTCTTTTGCTTTCTGTACACAACCTTTCTGTGGGCTTTCAATGACAAATGTCTCACACACTGCTTCCTTTTCAGAATTTAACTCAAAATCTTCAAGACCCTTCAATAAAGAGTTTATGGCCAAGAACAAATGCCATGTAAAGCCAGATGTCTGTGTTTGTAACAAATAAGCATTAATCAAGTATATTAAAAATGATTAAATATACATAGTTTAATAAATAAAAATGCTTTTAGAATACTTTAAGGCTGGATAGTGCATGTTTGTTCATATTACCACCTTCCACTTCCACTGTGCATTACCTTTTCATAATTTCTCTAGGTATTCCATGGCATAGATGTGACTTTCTGAAACAAGATTATGGCTTTCACAGCAATGTAATCAGAAATCCAAATTATGAAAAGAGAAACCTAGTTTCTTAATCAAGCTCCATAAATTCTGGTAAATTATTTTAATCCCACTTAACTTGTTTTGTTACTTTACTGGTTGGAGAACTTCCAAAGAGCAGGAATTGAGTTATAACTGCTCCTATTACAATGGAGACCCTTGATTTCTCCTGAATTCTCAATGAACATTTCAGTGAATGATAAAATTTGGGACAGTAGATTGATTGGCAGAATTTCCACGGACATGAATTTGGACTTAAAAAATATTCAACTGTCTGTGTAGGTCTCTTTGAAATCTCACCTAGCACTGACAAAGTTCTGTATTCTACAAACCGTGATTCCTCTTCCCTCCATCTCTATGTTCCATCAGCACACAAAATTCTTCCATACCCTGACACCACCAGATCTGTTCTCCTCATGATGATGTATAAGGAAGACACAGAAGCAAAGGCCAAATTTCTCTCTATATATGAGCTTTCATAAAAGCAGATGACCTGAAAGGCATATATACCTTTTGCTTATATACCATGAAGATTGTGAAAAATGAACAGAAAAGGAAAGAGCCAGAAAGAGAACTGGAATCACCTATTGATTTCTACAGATTCATTTCTCATCTATTTATTTCAATAGATTCCCTTGTGAATAAAATCAGTACAACATTTTCTAAAATTCTGGAAGGATTCCACTGGTTTCATTCTTTTTCCCTCACCTCTTACAGTTCAAGAGCCATCAGACATCCCAGAATCAACAAAAAATGCTTGCTCTGGAATTAGGAATTTAGGTTTCTTTCCTACACTTCTTACAGTGAAACTGATGCCTTAAGTTTTAGCATTCATGTTTTTCAGATTCTGAGCTGCCTAGGGATGTAGTTCTGAGCCTCATATTAAGTGCTAGTGAGCTCTCTTCACAGAGTAGGTAGACAAAACAAATCCTTTTCCTGCTGAAGACCAAGGACAACAAGTACAAGTTTCATACCCAAAACCCTAAACAACAGTGGACTGAAGAAAGAAAACAAGGATGGGACTTCACAACCTGAAGCTGTAATTGGACAATTGCCCCAATATGCAAATGGACTAAAACTTATAAAAGTGTAAGACCTCATGACCCCTGGTCCATTTTGTGACCATTTTAAGTCCACCTTGGGTGTAGGCCCTGGCCAGGCTCTTGTGCTGCCCAAGGCGTACCTTCAAAGGCCTTTCAATAAATATCTACTTTATTCTCTAGCTCTGTCCAGTTTCTGTTTCAGGTCAGCCTTCCCAAGGCATCAAAACAAATCAAACCATGGCAAAATATATAGTTTTGCAGGAGTTTTGGCAGGCTATTTTAGCTCCCTAAAGCTGAAAACAGCAAGCTCCTTGAGAGGGTGACTTGAAGGACAGTGAGCCAGTTATAGCAGGAAAAAATATGCATTCAAAAGACATGGGGCACAAGCACCCTGGAATGGGGTTACAACCTTCACAACAAACCACATGCTAAATTACTTTACTTGCAGTTTAGCTGGATGCAACTCTGTTAGTAACACATCAATGACAAAATGTCTCAGCTGAGAGAAGGGTTGGAATTTAACACCTTTCTCTGCCTTAGAAGGATTACATACTGAGTGCCTAGAGATCTAATATCTTCATTCTGACTCAGAAAACAAAGTCTTTTGTTGTCTTTATCATCCACTATCTGTAAATAATAAACGCAAAGCATAGTCATAACTAAGTCAAACTTCAGAGTGTGCAGTCCTTCAAGAAATGTGTAAAGAACTTCACTATTTTACAGGACTTTAATTAAGCTATTATCTTACACTAGATTTTAAAAGTGAAGGTCAGGGAATAACATACAGACTTAAAATTCAATGCAAATGAGTTAAAAGAACCATTTAGAACCTTTAAAGTTTTGAACTGTATAGTGGAAAATTATACGGAAATCTAGAAGTCTTTTTGCTGTTGCCTGCTTTTGCCCTGATGTTCACAAAATATAAAGAATATTAAATGAAAAGAGAGCAAACTGTGTTCTCTATTACATTTACACTACACAAGCTAAAAAGCCTAAGCAGAATAATATTAATGCATTAAAGAAATCTCATTAAGGATTTCTTTTTACATTAGAATCATAGTTACAGCTTTGTGTGAAACACAGACATTAAGGTTTCATGAAAGCTAAAAAGGAGATTGATTGCAGCCTACATATTTTTTTAAACACAGTAAGCTTTTTGTCAACATTTGCCAGTTATAATACACTGAGATTTGTATTACATAATAGCGTATTCTGCTGTGTTCCAATTGTTGAAACAGAATGAAATCACTAAGGCAATATTATTTTACATTCAGCAGTGTTTTGGAACTGAATTAATAAGCTTATATCCTAATTCATCAAAAATGGGAAATGGAGGGAGAGAAGAGGAAGGGAGCAGAGACAAGGAAAACAAAACAGTTCTGTGGTTTGAGCCTGAAGGCTTACATGCCTCATCACTCAAGGGAGCTATCTTGAGTGAGCTGCCAAAAAATTGCTTCCCTCTATATTATGCAGTTCTGACACAAGGATCTGAAGACATCATGCCTGAGTAGCACAGATATCAGCCTTTTCTACCATCTGCCCCACAGTGGGAATACCAGATGAAATCAGACCTGTTTGCTAAGTGAGCATAGTGAAAGGCAGCTCTCTACTGCTGATTAATTGTGGAAAGATCTTTGAAGTTGTGTATTAGCCATTAAGCAGAAAGAGAAATACACTGCACTTCTAAAGCCAGAAAAATTAAGAAATATAGTGTAAGTAATTCCACAAAGAAGTAAACAATTTCCTTCTCATCATTCCATGAAAATTTGTTAAAAATAAGTGTGATTACAGGAGACTTTGAGATAATCTTGGAAGTCATTTGTTGTTAATGAAAAATGATACACAATTCACAACAACACCTCTTTTATTTGATGGAAAATAACTCTTCCCTACCAAATCTAGAGATTCGAGTGTTTCTAAGCCTCAGGCCATATGCTGATTCATGCTTTACCTGATGAAAATCAGTAGAGTTAATTTAGTTTGAATCCTCAGAGTAGCAGAATAAACCTTTTCAAACACAGGTGAGGCAGCTAGAAGATTATTATCGCCCAATTCTGGAGATTCTTCCAAACCAGGTGGAATTGGTTGGCATCAAGCAGTATAGTTTGCAACCAGTTTCTACCAAATGTGAAAACAGTCAGCATATACAATTTAGTAGTTGATATCCTTGTATCTCTGGCCTCTAGCATATGATGCAAGACCAATATGGATAGCAAAAGTGAATATTTAAAATTGTGAATGTCTCAAAAGTCATGGAGTCATAGATTTATGAGATGTAATAGGAAATTCTTTTAATAGGGCATAGGAGTGCAGTTACGATCTTCAATTTCTAGTATGAAATGTCTGTGTTTTAATCTGAAGCTAAAAGCTTTAGAAAAAAAATGACATTTTCCAGCAGCAACTTCTGAGAGGGAGAGAAAAGGTGAGATGAACTCTTCACAGAGGTCCAAAACTGACGCGTTTAGCAAATAAACTCCTGAAGCAAGACTTCTTCAGGACTAGAAGAAAGATTTGAAATCTGCACCTTACCTCTTGCAAAGCTGCAACCCATAATCACAGAAATTAACATGACTGAATGTTTTTCTGAACTTTCTTTGTATACACTCAGATCTCTTACAGAAGTCACTTGCAATTCATATTAGCTTTTCAGCAAATGTTGGAAATGTCTTAACTATATATATGAGAGACCACAAGTAGAGACAAAATCCTCCAGTTTCTTGAAAAATGGGTAAAATTTCATTATGAGACTCATGTGATTCAGTGCAAAAACCTGTTGTTAATATCTTCTAATTTCTGCTTCATAGTTAAAGCTAGCCATGGAAATTTTCATTAAAGATCAATATTTTTTATTTAATAATCCCAAGATTCAGTAACAGACTGACAAAAAAAAAAAAAAAAAATCTGCTGTTTTCACAAAGATTAGATCAAGTTTAAAAGTCTAAAGCTTTGAACAATAAAGCTTTTAGGCAACCCTAGGGTTGATTTGAACTATGAGAAAGCAAATGACAGGAGCTTCCCAGAAAGCAAAATAATCCCCATGAACTCTAAACTTGACTTTGAGAAGAACTCTGATTTACTGGAAACTAAAATAAAATCTAGAATTCATTCTTCCTCTCAGGGAATAAGATACACTTGTCTTTGATGTAGATGGGACAATTTGAATAACTCCACGATTTCCATTGACCTTTGTGATAGACTCTTAGAATCACAGGTCAATTAATCTACCTCCCTCAATCATGAGTGAGTAGATCAGGTTCCACTAGATCAGGCTGCTCAAAGCCTCATCCATTCTGGCCTTGAACACTTCCAGGGAAGGGGCACCCAAATGTCTCTGAGCAGCCTGTTCCAGTGTCTCGCTGCTTCCATAATAAAGAATCTCTTACCTACATCTATTCTAAATCTACACTCTGGAAGTGTAAAAGTGTTGCTCCTTGTCCCAAAATTACTGGTCCTGGTAAAAATCCTTTCCATATTTTTTAAGCCCATCACAAATACTGAGAGGTCATATAATAAGGTCCCCCCAGAGCCTTTTTTTCTCCAGACTGAATAATCACAATTCTCAGATTTTCCTCATAGGGAAGGTGTTCCAGCCCTCAAAATATTTTTGTGGCCTACCTCTGGATCCAATTCAATGGGTCCTTATCTTTCCTGTGCTGGAGGCCCCAAAACTGCATTTAGAACTACAGGTGAGGTCTCACACTGGCAAAGGGGCAGAATTACCCCCCTTGACCTGCTGGTCACTCCTCCTTTCATGTAGTACAGGACACGATTGGCTTTCTGGGCTGTGAGCCCACACTGCTGGATCATCCTTGGGGTTTCATCCAGCAGTATCCCTGAATTCTCTGAGAAGCTGATCTAAATCCAGTCTGTAATGACAGTGGTAGTGCAGGTGATTGCCTCAAATCAAATGCAGGACCTTGCACTTGGTTTTGTTGAAATTCATGAGGCTCACATGAGGCAACTTATCAAGCTTGTCAAGGTCCTTCTGGATAGCGTCCCATGCCTCAGCTATATCAATTGTACCTTTCAGCCTTTTGCAAACCTGGGGAGGGTGCACTCAGTCTCACTATGTCACTAATAGAGACATTGAAGAGTACCAGTGCAGACATCTGAGGGACACCACTTGTTATTGTATACGGGAATTTAGGGGAATATATTAAATATATTACTTTTCACTGATATAGTATTCTGTGCTTCTCCTAATAGTGCTTATGTACTGAGGGGCACGTTTCCTATTTCACAACAATTCTGCACTTACCTAATTTCAAGTATAATCCAGGTATTTCAGCTCAGAAAAATGGAATGGGTTAAAATTTTACTTATGCTGTAAATGCTTGTAGTCGTAACATTGTTTTTTATTATTGTTCTCAGACAGGAAAAATCCACAGACAAACTTGCCTTCCTTGTAACTTCTGCAAGGCTTCAAATGGAGCTTGTAATATTCACTGAGACAATCCAAGAGCTCCCTGAAGTTCAAGATTTCACATCTAATAACTCCAAAAGTTATAAAACCATTTGTAGCAAAGTTGTCTTGTTCTCCTGCTTTAATCAATGAATATCTCTTCTGTCATATGCATTTATGAGGAGAATCATACGGACCTGGTCAGTTTCTACTGTGATCAGCTAACTTCCTACACAAAAGAATGTCAGTGACCACGGCTGAAACGGTTTACAAGTTACGTCTGGGACACGTTAATCCAGGAAAGTAAATGTACTATCTCCACAAGTTTTTCTCTCTGATATATTTTAATACCTAGCCTAAACAATTAATCAAGAACAAAGTAAAATCTATCCTCCTCTCAACAAGTGTGCAGAAATGTAAAAGTCCACTTGATAATGTTAATCTATTTTCTCTGCAATTGGCTTCTATCTAAAACCAGATTTATTTCAAAGCCTGAAGCAGGAACAGAACTTTCCTCCTTTCTATGTAAGGGCAGCTCATCCACTGATTCTCATTACACCTAAAAATACTTTTATCTACACAATATGATGCCAGTAGTAGCTGCTTTTAACTCAAGGGAAAAATGCTGACACAAAAGCATCTATTTTCCAAGTAAAGGCTGGGGTGAGGAACAAAAGTTAGATATTTAGCACAGGATTTCTATCACTTTTATGGCTTCATTATAACATAAAAAATATAACCTAGTGGTCCTTTTAGTTCTGAATTTTAAAGTCAACACTTTTGTTGGTTCATAATAAACTACTTGCTTGTAGATGTTGAAAAATAGGTGTCACAGTATGCAGGCCTTCTACAGCTCTAGGAGGAAACTAGGAGGATGATGATAGGAAATTCTTCTTTGGCAGACAAGAGAAAACTAACAGTAAAAGCTATTGCAGAAAAATAACAAAGAGAAAAAATTACAGAACGGACAGAAAATGAAATGTTCTCTATAAGGCTCAGGCTATGACCTCTGACTTAGAAATGTCAGAAATCTGTATCTGAATCAGAACAAGACATCAGACTTGCAAAATCAGAACCTCATATTTCATATGGGTCTCATTCACCTAAAGAACCTCCAGATCACCTTTTTTCCACTACAAAGGAGAAAAATTACAGCTAATTAGCAGAGATGCAAAAATTGCAGTATCAAAACAGCTGTGCATTCCTGTAGAAGATCAGAAGATGTGCTTGTGTCTTCAAATGCAATCTCGTTCTTCTTTCCAAATAAATTCATTTAACAAATATATTTTCCCTTACACTACAAACCTTGTCAAGGTATTTTGAGGCATTTTATACAGTTTATGAAAAGGACCTACTTCCATGATCCAAACGAGCCAGCAATTTTAGGCGTAATGATCTCTAAAGTCTGGACTGAAATACTCAGAACAAGGAATAGTTGCTATTTTACAGACTGTTGCTTTGGTCATCTTAGGGTTTGGCTTCTTTCTTGGTTTTGCTTTCCTTTTTAGTCACACAAAATCTGTATGAGATCAAATTTCCTGATCACTGGAAGTTCATTTGAAGTCTTCCCCATGACATCTGTACCCTTCCTAGAAGAGGTCTAAAGAGTATATAGTTTACGTATTTCTGATCTTTAAAAATCAGAATCACATTTCTGTAGATACAAAGCAACAAGCAAACATCACTGAACCAAGCTGTAATTCTACTGTATTTCTAGAAATTTAAAAATGGAAATGTCTTCTTCTACAAGTGGTCTGCCTACCAAACACAGCAGATCAAGCCAACTTCCCCCAAAATTTTATCTTTAATAACAAAAAAACATGTTAAATCCTGTTGTACTTTTCATTCCACTTTTAATTAAGTTGTAGGCAAATGACTTGTAAAGTTTTTGTTGTAAAACCATGAGTAGAATAAAAGTCACCTTTAAGCAAAACATGTATGATTCTAAGAGTCAAAGCTTTGAAAAACACCAAGAAAATCTCAAAAGTTCAGTTGAGGTTATGGGAATATGCAGTCCTGTGAAATGCAGGATAGGCTTCTGCATAGACTACAACTTGCTTTGCAAAGCAGCTTTTCATTTCCTCAAAATTGGCCTCAGGCACTGGGATCCATTCCTCTTGAAAATTGTTGTTGCGATGCAATTTCAGTTCCCATTCTCCCTCAGAGACTAAATGGAATAACCCACAAAATTACCCAGCAAAAAGCATGCACACACTCTTTTGCATGCATGTGTACACAGATATACAGAGTGGCTCTGCTAAATAAACACAGCAAAAAGGTAACTATTGTTTACGTCACACTTGAATTTAGTCCATGCTGTAAGGTATAGAAGCAGTATCAAGTATGTGAAAAAAATTTCAGTAATTTTTGCCATGAATTAAGAGAGGTTTGACATGTTTGTTCACTCTTTTGGGAGGAGGGAGAAGAAATAAAAGACTGAGACATCCCACCACTCATAGCAATATTTCCTTTTTTTTCTTGACTATTTCATACGTACATAAAGCAGAGAAAGCCATTTAATTTGAGAGGCCAAGGTAAAAGCTTTCTTCAATTCCCTATTGCAAAGCCTTTGAGTGTTAAACATATTCACAAACAAAGTATATAATAGCTATTTAACAAGGTCATATAATTCTGTAGCCAGAATAAAAAATAGCCTTGTAGAATAGTTTGAGGCCAGTAAACAAAGGAAAATAAATGTTGTATTTTGAAGTGTCCATACATGACACAAATGACAGCTAGCTACAGTGACACGATGAATCTGATCATGATAGGCCAGGACTGTCATATTAATCAGTGTAATAAGATATATTAGGACATGTTTACACCAGCATTTTAGAGGATTTTTTTAAAAAACTAAATTTTATTATCTTCTTCTGGTATACTTTATTTCATATTGCAGGGTAGTCCAGTAGTACTTGAAGTATGCTTTCTTATAGCAATGAATAACAATCATTCAAACAAAGTCCTGGCATTCTGAAAAAAATTATTTTGTTGTGAATACTTTTAAATAAGCCTTTGCAGAAATTGACCAGTGCCTCATAATTTTCCTCTTCCCAAGGTTTTGGTAGTGTATTAAACCAGTTATCATGGTACCTTCAGCTATACATAGAAGGTGACCCACAGTACAAAGAGTAGCTGCTATTACTTTTCAAGGCTGAAAGAAGCATATGCGGATCTCTCTCTGTCACAAAAAACATGCTTTTCTGATTTGATGTTCATGGTGCAGTCACTTCAGAGGTAATTACAGTGTACTGGAATTGGCTAATTTGCACTCTTGCAGTACAGACAAAAGACAAACTCAGATAAAGAAGGTTCAACATGGCAGCACAAAGACATAATATAGACATACTTTCTCTACCATTACGCCAGAAGTGGAATGTAAATGGTTGTTACTGCAAAAAATGAAAAAAAACAAGTTTTCTCACTCTTCCTTTGTGATTTCCTGCCCTCTGTGTGGACTAAGGTTTAGATTTGTGCCTCTGTGGGAACTAAGGATTCAAAAGCACATAACACATAATCCAATCTAAAACAGGTCCGGAGCTCTAACAACCTCTTTCTTACCTCGTCCTGATTTTGCAGGTATTTGTTGTCACTGACACTGTACCTATGGTTAAATATTATCATCAGAACAAGAGTTTGTTTGATATTCTGTTAAATAATCATGGTTCTCAGTAATTCCCTTTCTTTATTTTAGACCTTTTATTTAAATAAAGTTTGTTTTCTTCTATTGTCTTTACTATTGCAAGCATGTAATTTATTCCAACACGACTAAAGTAGTAAATACAAGTTCCTGAAAAGACTTTAAAAAACAAAAGTAAGCAAAACTTTTCCTTTTCCTTTTCCTCAAAACTTTTACGCTGTATTTTGCATAGATTCTATATAAGATTATTTGCCTAGTAGCATTCATCCTTTCTAAAGTGTGTTTAACGGAAACAGAAAAATCCTTATAACACTGTACAGTGGTGGCTTCCTAATGCATGTATTTGCAGCACAAGAAAGATCTGGTTGATGAATGCATTCCTTTAAGTTACTACATGATTTTTGAAAAGGACCTTTATCAGTACTTGAACCAACAATCTCAAACCCAGAGATGGATTCTTATACACCAGGAAATAGCCAAATGCATATTTTCATTCCCAACCTTTCAGCCATAAACAGAACTATAAAACCTCTGACATGATTTCAGAATGCTCCACTATAAAGAGTCTTTTTTTTAAGCATGCCTTTGAATTAAGGCAGACTATAACAGCTCTATAGGAGTCCTGGGATTTGGGAAGCAGCATTTTAACAGCATGTTGCCCATATTCTCATGCTGTGAACATATACATAGCAGTTCCATGAAAGTCCCAGGACTGCTGGTGTAGCATCTGTTCATTACCAACAAAGACTTGGATATTACACAAGAGTCTGTTTTCTATTCATTGGCTGCCTTTTTACTTCTTTTGCAACATGAGAATATTTTATCTGTGTTTTCTCATGTTAACACAAGAGCACACTCATTAAGAATATATATCTTTATTACATTAGTAGACATTTATCAGATCATAGCTACCTTTATCAGGCCAGAGCTACTCTCAGGATAAATAGGGACTCCTTAGGCTTAGATGTTATCCATGTGCAAAGACATGTAGATGTTCCCTGAGATGTTAACAAGAAGTCACAACCTTGGAACAAAATGCCTTTCATTTAGCGTAACTGAGCTTCTAATGCCCTTCTTCTCAAAGTGGTAATTACATGTCAATTCACAATTCGAAATACTTAGACTGACTTGGACAAATAATATCTCAGACCTTACCTAGTGATGAAGGGTGTATATCTCTTGATTTCACATGGAGATTCAGATTTTGGCTTTTGCTCTTATCAGAGATGAGATCCCCTGTTTCAGTGGGGATTCACAAGAAATAATTTTAACAAAAATCATGGTGCTATTTCAGCTGAGTGCATCATTTGCTCCAAATAATTCAGTTATTTTTTTATTTGGATGTGCTGACTTTATCAATTAAGCTCAGCAAATGAGCTGGTTCAGGCAGATGCATAGTCTCCTGATTACATTTAAGGTCCTATTAGTGAGAGATGCCTCTGCCTAAATTAAGGTGCAAATGCCTGAAGTTAAATAATATGGATTTTATTTAAGCATGAATGTGAGGTAAAGAGAGAGAAAGAAATAGAAGTGGGGGGTATGTGTGTATGTGTGAGTGAGAGTGAAAAGGAGAGAGAGAGATCGGGTAGACGATAGTCACCATCCATGGATCCAGCAGCATCCCATTGGTCCTTCTTTATTCTGAACTTCTCAGTGGTAGAGTCCTGAGGTCATTCAATACTTTCAACTATTTATACATCTAGGCAAATAAAAAATAATGCTCATTGGCTACATAGTTCTCTTATTCTATTGGTTAAATGATTCCCTCAGTTATAACGCTAATTGTCCCATGCTCAATCTCTCTCTTCTTTTCAGTCAATGGATTTTTTCAGTTGGTTGGTTGTGATCTTCCCCTGCTGGAATAACATATTATCCAGTCTAAGCTGGTTTCAGCACAGTCACTGAGTTGGCTTTCTTGTCCGATTTCAGTCATACAGCGCTCTGCCCGTTTTGTTAACCTCCCCTTAGGTCTGAAACAACACCCAGACAATTGTACCACCTTTATCTTATCTCAAAGTCCTGATATGAGGGCTTCTTTTAGAGTCCGAGTTTCAGGTACACAAGCAGGTATGTTTAGGTGGGCTTTGATGTTCATTGGTGGTCACAGATAACATCTGTCCCGTGACTTGGGGTAATCTTTGGCCAGTGATATGTGTATGAGCAGTTGCTTTACACAGTTCGCCACAGTGGGGATTTCTGCCCAGATATCTTAACCAGCATGAGCTAACCAAGTTGGCCAGGCCTGGAGTTCACACTATCCTGTCTCTCCCTTCTGTGCTTATTTCCTGGCAAAGCCCTTCTATGGCCTTAAGAGTTTTTGGGACAGGCAACCTGAACCCCTTACAGCATTGCAAAGCCTCTAGACCTCTTCCTAGGTCTCTTCTGATAAAGAGCAATATGGACCAAGCTGATCAAACATATGACTTGAGCACAGCTGGCACAGCAGCGTAAGCCAGAACCTCCTCCAGAGAGAGGGTAGGATGTGGACAGGACAAGTATGACTTTCTTTTCTTAGGAGAGTCTCACAACACTTTTAATAGTTCTCAATTATTTTTAAGGACATGAAGGGAAAGTGGATGTCTAATTATATTCTTTGCCCCTCACCCTGCCCCCTGCTACATAGATATAAAAGAAAAGGTGTGCTGGTTTGAAACCAAAACCAGTGAGAGACTCCAAGTTAGAAATACAATTTAATAGGAAGGGGAAAAAAAAAGAGAGAAAATAAAATAAAAGCAGTAGTACAACCTGACACCCTGTTAGTTAGGATGGTGGTGGCAGTCTAGATGAAATGGTCTTGTTGAAGCAGAGGTCCTGTAGAAAGGTCCAGTAGCTCTTGTCCTCTGGGAATCCAGTGGGTAAGGACTCCCTGTGCTGTCCCAAATCCCAGATTATATCCCGGTGGGAATGCTTGGCTCCTCCCCATGGAATGATGTAATTTTATGAGTCATGCAGTGTGTCCTTGACTGCCCATTAAACAGAGATAACTCCCGGGTGGGAGTTACCCATGAGTCATACAGCACAGCACGAATGGGCCCATTAACAGAACATAGTCTGGAGGGTGGGGACAAGGGGAACACTGCCCCACCTGGTTTCAACAGCTCATGAAGATGGTGATAGAATACATACCTTGGGCATATCTTACATTGTAACCTAGGACAAAAAGTCTTCAGAGGCTTTAAAGAAAATAAACATCTGCACAGCCATATAAGCATGGTGCTCACAAGCATATGCATACCCATACTCCGCACGTGCAGAGACAGATGTTTCTCTCCAACATTCTCCAACATACTAGAATGGTGGAGTATCATAGGTAGGGTGAATTGTTTCACTTTCTCTCTCTTTCATATACATTCTAGTTGCTGGAGACTTCAGTGGAAGACAGCAAGGAAGCTAGTTCAGGCACATTTGTCACAGAAAACCTGCCTAAGTGTTCGCAGACTAGGAGACAATCAGGTTAGAGGATCCTATACAGTCACACTGAGGCTGTTGAGTGCAATTGTGAATGGATTTCAAGAAATCAGATTACCCATAATCCGATAGTAACATTTGACATGCTACACATTATTAAGAAGTCACTGTAAAATTGTTATGCAAATTATAGATTCACAAGGAAGAGTGGAAAGAACAGGATAACCAGAGAATTGCATGGTGTTATGAAGTAGCTGCGCTACTGTTGCCAATTACATTCCAGTATAGCTTTTGAATGGGATTATATTTCTGAATAGGAACTCTAGCAATTCCACTGGACATCATTAAACCAATAGTAGGTTCCATGTACAAGCCTTTGTAAAAATTCAAAAATTCCATTGCGCTTTCATGCATCCCTTTTTTTACATGAAAGACATTTACCAGCTATTCAGTGTAGTACAGTAGTGAATAGTTACATAGAAGAGAAGAAAAATAATGTGCTCTAGGATGCACACTGAGAACAGGCATTATTTCAAAACTGTAACATTGTTAGATAATTGTTAAACAGCTGATTAGTTTAACGTCTTCACTTAATTTTCACACTATTCCTTCTGTTTTGCTCATTCTCTGGTATTGTTCAAATAATAGGATTTTCTTATATTGAAATTCTATCATCTGCACTTCCCTACAATTCCATAATCACAGTGTTTTGTGTAAAAATTATAACATTACATGGTGAGAAATATGTGCAGACTTACATCTGTTCTTTTGAAAAGCAAACCTAAGAAACACCATGAAACCTGTTTGCTGATATTCCTGCTGATGCAGTCTGATTTGGATCAATCACATGATAAGAAGCTGTCCAAAAACCTAATTTAATTCTTCGACTCAATGTGTTTCTTGGTGTTTAATTGACGGCATCACCCTTTTTCATTGCTGGAGCCCAAAGGAAGAGACTACCACCATGTCCTGCATCCTTGGTCCTGCAATGATGCAGGGCTGGTTGCCACTGCAATAGCCACCCCTACCCATGGTGCATCCCTGCCCAGATGCTGCATCCTCTTGGGATGCTGTCCCTGCCCACACCCAATGTAACTGTGTATCTCAGCTGCTGCTGTTGCCACGTGGACTGGAAAAAGGAAAAAAAAAGAGAAAAACCCCCAACCCAGGCCTCATTAAAATGTTAAAACCCAGAGTCTCTAAAGTTGCCATTTTATTTTCTATGAGGCACATGGTGTCTGTCATGATGACCCCGACATTCAATTTTATCATTTCCCTTTGGGTAAGAGAATTTGCAAGGGCATATTCTCTTTAAGTTCAACATCTTCCATTGCAAATGTGATTTCTCGTCAAAAGCAGCAGCAGCAAATCAAATTCTCTGTCTCATCACCGCTGCTTGTGCACATTTACAGGATTATTGATTTGGAAATCTAACATCTGAAAATGCAAAACTGGCCAATTATGCTTAGGAAAGGTTTTACACATCAGCTGATCTCCCCTGCTGCATCCAGGCTAATGGTACATACCAACACGACTGTGAACTACTCTGGAAAAAGAGAAATGCCTGTGATCATTATTACTGTGATCAGTAATAATATCATTACCCAACATTTAAAAAATACAGTCTTTCTGATATGACCAGGCTTCTACAGATATTGGTGGTAATTTTAAGCTTTATTTCTGTGGTACAAAGTTGAACATCATCTCTTCTGTTTTCAGTCCATCACTCCTTGAAATCAACATCTAGAAAGAGATAACAGTTTATATTAGACCAAATAGTGCCATCAGAAAAAGGGAAAGATCAAGCTTTAGAGCACATAAGCCCTTTCTCAAGCCTAACATGAGTCAAGTATACACTGGAAAAAATTACTCTGGCTGCATTCAACTAAGGGGAAAAAATGTTTCCAAAACTCAAAACTAAACTTCCAGGAGCTTACTTTGTTTACTAATATGTATAATATCACAGAGTAAGTGAAATTCTGACCTAAATTATGTATGTTTTTGATAGCACACTAGAATTTCCTTCCTGTCTCAAATACTTGAAATTCATCACCATTTTTTACCGATTTTTCACAGCTCAACATGCTGGAAGTAGCAACTATTTTCAGAATAGTCATGCACATAGGCACTTTCCCTTTCTTACTTCCTAGTTTCTTACAGTTATTATTAATATCTCTTAGTTTACTAATATAATTTAATGATCTCCAGAGCAGTTATTACTCTTTAATGTTTGCTCTGTATCAATCTTGAAAAAGGGCTTGAGAGCTTCATCCATCTGTTCTTTTCAAATTATGTCATGTTGCCCACAACTTATAACCTTGGCTAGTGCAGCCACATAAAGTGCTATTAATTTTGATATGTTCTTTATAGGAAAAAAAAACATGTTCAGTGTGCAGCAGAGAATCTGTTATTCAATCAGAAAGGGAGGGTATGATCCCACTATTTACATCCTGCTAATATTTAATAGAAGCAGTAAGAGAAAAAAAGAATAATTCTGAGATAAACAGATATAAATTATTTTTATTGTTATGGATTATTTCAGATCCTTTCTCTATGATTGTCAATACAACATTAGGGAATATTTTTCAAACTCAAGCAATATTTTCTATTCAGCTGTGATCATAAACATGCTAAAAATCGGCATAATATGCAAAAAAATGTCATTTATGCACAAACAAAATTGAGTGTATTTTGATAAACCATTCTTGATTGGACATTTATTAGGACAATTCTTAGCAAGTGTTTCTTCTTACTAGTAGATTTTTCCAAGGCATGATCAAAGAATCACAAAATATTCTGGCTTGGAAGGGACCACTAGGATCATTAAAGTCCAACCCTTGGCCCTGTACAGGACACCTCAAGAATCCCACCAGGTGCCTGAGAGCATTGTCCAAATGTGTCTTGAATTCTGTCAGGCTGGTGCTGTGACCATATCCCTGGGCAGCCTGTTCCAGTGCCCAATCACCTTCTGGGCGAAAAATCTTTTCCTGACATCCAGCCTAAATCTCTCCTGGCACAATTTCATGTCATTCCCTCAGATCTTGTCACTGTCACCACAGAGATCAGTGTCTCCCCCTCCTCTTCCCCTCATGACAGAAGTTCCAAACTGCAATGAGTTCTTCCCTCAGTTTCCACTTCTGCAGGCTGAACAGACCAAGTGACCTCAGCTGTTTCCATTCAGACATTTCTCCATCCTCATGGCTCTCCTTTAAATGATATCTATTAGCTTTATTTTTTTTTTTAAGATATATTTGGGCAGTATGCAAAACTGACCCCAGCACTTGAGGTGAGGCCACCCCAGTGCAGAGCAGAGTCGGACAATCCCCTTCCTTGCCTGCCTGGCCATTCTGTGCCTGATGCCCCCTAGGACAAGGTTGGCCCTCCTGGCTGCCAGGGCACTGCTGACTCCAATTTAACTTGCCATTGACCAGGACTCCCAGGTCCCTTTCCATGGGATTGTTTTCTATCCTCTCATATCCCAGTCTCTCTGTCCATCCAGGGCTGGACACTCTCCCTAGTGGAGAATCCAGCACTTGCTCTTGCTGAGCTTCATCTGGTTAGTATCAACAAGAAAGGTGTGATATTATCCATTCTGTATTATGTAGAAATTGAGTTACTTATTTCCAGGTTGCGTGGTGCAACACCAGATGCCACCAAAATTACTCTGTCACTCCCCTTCTCAGTGGTCAGGGAACAGAACAGACAGCAAAAGGCTCATGGTTTGAGGTAAGAACAGGAAGCAATCGCTCGCAAATTACCATCAGAGTCAAAACAGGCTTGACTTGGCGAACTTAGTTTAATTTATTACCAATCAAATAATGAGAAAAAAGAGTAGTATTTTAAAACACCTTTCTTCCACCTCTTCTTCTCCCTAGGCTCAACTTCACTCCTGATTTTGCTACCTCCACCCCCAGAGGCACAGAGGAACAGGGAAATGGGGGTTTTGAATTTTGAGGCTTCTTGAAAGAGTTTTGGTCTCCAAGCTCTATTTTTTTAAAACACATGCATATCTATGTATATAGTAAGATCACTGTTGTAAGATATCTTACCACTCAGGTGGACATTCTGTGTTCCCAGGCCCGAAAGCAACTGCCTGTCAAAGTACACTATTGTGAAATGATTCCCTGAGAAAACAAAAAGGAAAGACTGTGAAGTGAAAATCCCCAGAAACGGGATTGTATAGCACTTTATATCCAAGGTATGAGATACATCCTGGAGCGCTGTACTACACTAAATCCACTTACATCTTAAGCATCTCTAGGAAACCCTAAGCAGAGGAGCTCTGAGGAGCTCAGCTAGAACAGTAATTTGTAATATCCTCAGAATTATTCCTGATACAGAATTGTAGAACTGTCAAATAATGCACTCTTTCAGCAAAATATGATTTTTTTTCTTACAGTTCTTGATGCATGTAGTTATCTGGGGTTCTAGCTGCTTTCTATGACAGAAGGTGCACCCAACAAGGACGGGTTGTATAAACTGCAGACAAAATTTGGTTTGCCTCCTGGGAATCAACAGGGTTTTATTATTGGTTTTTTAAAAATTTATTCTTTTGAATAAGTGCCCAATAAAAAGTCAAATTTTAAAAATTACATAAATTTGTTGCAGTAAGGTTGGATTGACTGATAGCAATGGATTCAAAGTATGGAAACAGAAGCAGAAGTCTAACAGTGTGCGTTACTGCTCTGAGGAGCAGGAATCTCAGCGTGGCCACTGCAATGACACTGCATCACCCTTTGTTCAGGCTCAGGTGTCACACAGTTCTTGACACTGAAAGGAAACTCTGTGCAAAGGACATCTCAGTCCTGTCTAGTGTCCTCCATGTCTTAAAGAAGACTAAAACCATAGGTACTTTTTCACTTTACTCCAGTTCCTAATAACTAGAAAACATAAAATTAAAAAAAATGTTAGAAATAATAGTTTCTGGGTTTGTTTTTTTTCTTAGACAGATCTGAAATCTAATGTTCTTAAAAAATAAAATTTGGAGAAATAATTTAATTTATTTCAATATTAACTTGTCACTTATACCTGAATTAAAACTTCCCTCTAGCACAAGCATATGACAGTTTTAACACTAAAAAAAAGGGCACACTTCTGAAATACTGAAAATAAAGAGAATTTCCTTATTTATTCAAAAGTATGACAAGAAAACTTGCAAGTTGTAGAATGATCCATAAGACACAACTGAGTGTAAAAAATTAGCATTACATTTGATAGGTCAGTTCATAATTCATCTTTCTTTGAATCTTTCAGTATCACTCTTGGTCCATTTTCTTACTTCATGTAGTATATAGGCAAAATATTCAGATAGTAGAAAGCAATATTCTTAGAAAAATGGAACTTCAATACTATACCAACAGCTAAGCTAAAACTGTATCCACAGTTAAATTAAAATGTTCATCTTTCCTGACATAAGACTGTCAATTGTAATTCAACTCTTAAAACCAAGTTTTGCAATCAATATAGCGGATGAAGTCTAGATAGAATGATAGCAGGACATTTTGCCATAATTTCCAATTCAGTGACCTCCTGTTAGAAGTTTTTAAAATGTGGTATGGATTCTTTGATCTCTCAGTTTGCAATCTATCTGTTAGCATATGACAAGCCGCAATCTCATATCAGGAAAAAATCACAAGTTGAAATATATTGGTAACAACCAAAGGCTCAGTGTCTTCAAATCAAGTATTCCAAATGAAAGATTTTTTTTCGTATGGTCAAAAACTAAAGGTTTTTTCCAAGTTTTCTTTGGAGAGGCAATACTGTGGTGGGAAAAAGGAGTTTTTATAGACTGCCCATTTGCACATAATACGTGTTTTGGGAGGCTTACTTTAAATGAAGTTCACTACTTTTATAGCCTCAAATATTATTTTTATTTTCCTGCTAAACATGAACACATTTGTTAAGAGGTTGGTGTCTGTTTTCCTTCCATAATTAATTCACAACCAGTGGAAGCCTGTCCTGCTTTAATCTTAGATAGCTGAAAGTCTGGATTACTGAAAACCATCAAGATTTTCCCACTTGGAGAACAACAAGAGCAACAGAGAACACTTTCTCATTGTCTGGATCATACTAATTCATCATCACCATAAGAGCAGAAAATATCCAGAGATTTCAGTTAGTTTCCAACACCAGATCCCCACCAGGTTCAATTACCCAGTTATATTAAGATTTGACATCATTCCTAGGATTAAAAGAACTTATATTTACAGTGGCATAGTCCTGATGTTAATAATATTTCCAGATGTTATATTTCCAGCCTGGCCTTTTTATTTGCAGTATTTGTGTCTTGTTTCAAACGGCAAAACTGAATATTTTTGTAAGTGCAAAAAGCAAAAGGGAAAGATGGTGATGGTGATGCTAGGACATAGAATCGCTGATGTAAGGACATCAAGTGGCATTACTACTATTTCTTTGAGAAGAGCAGAATGCCCGTCACTGAAGGTGCTCAAGAATATATTACACAGACATTTCACCAGGAACAATGTAGGTATACTTGATACCTCCTCGAGGCAGCCATATTAGATAGGCTGTTTAATCAGGTCACTTTCAGCCCTATGATTAGACCCAACATGCTCTGAAGAGATGCAAAAAGCATACGCTGCAGTTATGGAAAATTGTGGAATGTACTTGAAACTTATAGGATGCAGTTGTGTGATGCTCTGTAAAAAGTCTGCCATTGCCCAAAAATTCTTTTTATTGAAATACATTTTCAAGGAAAAGAAATTGCTGAACTTTTAAAAGTTTTGGAGCAACCACCTGGGAGCCTATTAATACCTATGAATTTGTTAATTTTAAAGGTAGTGGTTTGACTACCGGAGATCTTATCAATGAGAACAGACAAATACCCATTTTGTTAGCATTTCTTGTATGTTTAATTATATGAAGTAAATGTTTCATGTGTGTCTTGTGTGGCTGAGTATAGTCTATGCATGAACTGAGCTTGCTATCCTGCCTAATTACTAATTCCCTTGGAGTAAGGTGCCTTCCTAAGGACTACTGCTGTTTGGATTATATGTACTGTTTCACAAGCAACACTGAAAAGAGAAACATAAAACTGGGATACATCTGTGCAAATTAATGGAAATTACAGAATAAAATCATGCAGAATTCACTTTTTAAAAAGAACAAAGTTTACCTCAAACTTCAAATTGAGGTGTGATTTGTTCAGCATGAAATTTGGCTTCCTTTTATTCAGATTGCTACAGTAATATTCTGTAGTCATTGCCCAAATATTTCTTCTGAATATGACACTTGGGGGATGTGTCTGGGGTATTATTTCCCCTTGGATCAATCTGTGACCCTGAGAAGAAAAAAAAGTACTAAAACTTCATGCATGTGCTAGTGTATTTTCTGGTACTCTGCTTTTTCTGCATGATGCAGAAACAAAGGAAAAATAAGATTGCTGCTGGCAGGGCCCAAGCCAGGGCTTCCATTTGTGTTTTTTCAACTTTTTCTTTCTTTTTTTCTTTAATGACATTATTGTCTCGGACAGTAGAGGCAGTCATATGTACACATCAATAGTGTAGGCCAAAATTGCTGAAAGAACTACCACTGTAACAAAAAAACCCAGAATTGTTCTCTAAAATGAAGTGTATTCATGCAGCATATACAGCAAGTTCTCCCATTTCTTTGGGTTTTTTGTGCTTGATGAATCAGCTTAATATTATAGAATATTACTTTTTAAGCAGTATTTATCTTCCCTACTATTTTCCATAAACCCCAACAAAAACACTTTGGCCAAAAAAGGTGGTTTAAAAATCAATTAATCATATTCTTTCATAAGGTTTCAAGAAGATTTAGCACTGCTTTTGAGCTTTTTGAAGCTGTAAATGGTTAAGCATTTAACCTGAAACATCTAGTACATTTTTCATCAGGAAACTTAGAATACAATTTTAGCTTGACAACGCAAGAATCTCTGGACATATATATGTCCCAAGTGCTTTAAAATTACAGTGACTGCTTAGAAAGTGAGCTGTGTAGGAAAAGAATACAGTTCTTATGCTGTGTTATTCAGGTACATGTGAAAACATCTTTAACACAATGCTTTAAGAAGGAAAAAATTACAAATATTTTAGGAACCAGAATGTTGTAAAAAAATGAAAATTTATCCTGAAAAGGAAGAAAAATTATGATATCCATAGTAGCGAGCATGCAAAAAAACAAAACAGAACAGGAAAGACAAATTCTGCTATTTTTTTCACCAGTATCATGTATGATATATACTTTTGTAGTGTGTTTTATTGCATAGGATTATATAATTTTGGTTAATAGTCAAAATATAGGCCCTGCACCCGTTTTGTCCAGAAGCTGTGGCAATACAGTTCAGTCGCTAAGTAGTCCCCAAGAAAAACTGATTTACTGAATGCCCAGTGGCCATTGTGAAGCAAAAATGAATTGCTGGAGGTGCACAGCCACAACAAACTTCCCACCCACNAAACAAGCTTCTTGACTCACTTAAACAATGAGATATAATTCAGTCTTGGGGGAGTAGAGCCTGGAGGCAGAGGGTGCCATGCAGCTCTGCTTACATCAGTACCTCACATGCCTCACAATAGCCAGGAGGAGCATCCTCCTCAATCAGCTCCAGAGGAAAGTAGTGGTACATAGATCACAGTATGAAAGAATTGAAACTAAAGCTGATCTTCAAAACTTTCACTGAGATGAATCCTCTGCAAGGACTCCTGCTAGCTGCCTCAGCTCATTCATGAGTTTAAAGTAACAAGAAGCACAAACAATACTTCTATTCCCTCTGGTGCATTTTTTTACCTCACCAAAGAGTTGTATTTCTTTTATTACAAAGAATGTTCATAAATATTATGTAGCAAGCAAAATTCTTGAAGTTTTGCAACTCATTAAGTGTCATAAGCCAAAAATACTTTATTATACAGTTCACTGCCTTAATTTTTAAAATAATTCATGCTAAAGAACTTCCAAGTATTCAGACTTTCCATATGCAGGAATGCTGAGACTTGACACATCTCAGAGCCCTTATATTTAGTGTAGTGCATTTATGAGGAATTTAATTAACACAGTTACACCATTTTATTCATCTGTGGGTTTTCAGGTATAAAGTGAATGAATTAGAAGGTTTTTTGGTCCAGACACAAAAAAACAAACACATTCTGCCAATGAATTATTATATCTTGGTCTTTTAACCATTAAGAACCAAATAAACAAGGAAATTATTATTAGAAATAATAGATTCAAATGCACTTGGTCTACATTAGCCATAAAACATGGACTTACTTAACAAACACTTGAAAAAATTAGATTCAGTCTTTTTTTTTTTTTTTTTGACAGGAGTAATCATGGCAGAAGGGTAAAAATAATCCAAAATAACATTCCTTTCTTCTTAAAACAATTTTCTGCCTTTAGTCTCCTCTCTTCAACTATTTTCTCCTCCTTGGTCTACATCAGGACTGTGACCATGTTTGGGTTTTAGCAGAGGAGGGTTTCTGGGGGGATGTGGAGCATGTACAGGAGAAGAAAGCAAGAAGGAAGACATTGTTATTCATGCAAAAATTGAATCTCCTCACCAGCATTATTTCTGATAAAAGCATATATAGAAATGTTCCAAAGTGAAAGGATTTTGCCTAAAAATTGTGTGTTTTTCCTGGGGGTCTCAATGCATATTCATTTACACATAAGCTTTATGTGGTAGGTAGTTACCACTAACATTGACAGGGAACACACAAAAATTGAGAAGTAAGAGTATTTTGCAAAGAACTACCGTGATTGGGTGACAATTTTACTTAAGTGTACAGCAAGGGCAAGAGAATGTCCATTGTCTAGATGCTCCTTTTATGAAGTTTCTGACTTCTGAGCCACTTTTTCGACTCGTATGCATTGCCTGCCCACACAGCAATTTCAACTTGGCCTCAAGTACACAGCAGAACTCTTTGCTAAGGGCTTTCAGCTATGTACACAGTAAAATGTAGTCTGTTATTTCTCAGTGGTTTAGACAGTAAAGAGAAGAGTATGAAATATAGATCTGGTGAGTTCAGTTATTAATTTAATGCAGAGAGCAACTGAGAAAAAATAAAGCCCAGAATTATAAAGTAACTGCCTGATTTTTAACTAGTGTGCTTCTCATGTGTTCCTCTCCTTAGCAGAGAGTTAGAATGACAGGCTACATTCCCAAAAGGAGAAGTTAGGAGAAATGCCAGGAAATAATTCCAGGGAGCTTCCAAAGAAGTATTGTCTTACAGTAGGAATAACAGATTTCCTAACTTCTGAGTTAAACAAAATTTGAAACTATTTTAGAAAAGAGGTATATTTAGTTTTTTCCACCAAGCATTTTCATAACCCATTTAGAAATACTGGGTTGAATTTTCCCTGGTTTTTTTGCTCCTACATAAATCAAGCCTAATTCCTACCAAAAAAAAAAAAAAAAAAAGTTTCAGAGAATATTAAATACAAAGCAAGTAAACAAATAACACAAGAATCTGAGTATTTTAAACCTGCAACACTGAATCATTATAAAACCACAAAACAAGCCTGGGCTCACAGGCATGTGTTAAGGAAGAGAGACAGTCTACAGTATGCTTAAGAATCTGTCCAGAATCTCCAATGCACCCAACCACTTCTCTCTTTGAATATGATTTAACTAGTTCTCATTTCTTTTCACTGGCCTGGAGAAGATTTTCCACATGATTGTTTTCAATAAAGTTCAATCTAATTAAATTGAAAATAAAGAGCCAGGGCGACACCATGTCCCAAAATAACAGAATTTATTCAATCTGGTCTGGTAAACCTAGTTTCTTTCACATATCAAAATTTGGGCAAACTTTGAAGTCAGTTTCCCTTCACCTTTGCACATTAATCCTATTTAATGATTTTTTTTTGTATATTAGAACCACTGAAAGAACTGGAGTGTGAAATTCTTTTGCTTTGCAGACCATTAGAACTATGAACATTTCAGCCACATTTTTTCCAGTGAAAATTGCAGAGATAATTAGTCATTGGGGATGAGTTCCTTCCATTGTTTTTGTATATTAGAAAAAAGTGAGGGTTCCTAGCTTTGCCTCTTAAAAGAAAAAGGTGCAAGCATGGAATTGAAAAGGACAAATCAGTACAAAATAAATGAGAATTTAGCTAGTCCTTTCATCCAAGCCACTTTCATCCAAGGGTATAACAAGATCTTTGAGATGCTCTAACTAATTTTAACCTACAGTTTTCTCCCCAAGCATTAATGCATTAATACCCACACTTGATTTCTACCATTGCTTGGCTTCTTCTCAGGGTAAGGTATAGGGTGGAATTTCTTCAGAAAAAAAGTTCCATTTTTGGATGATAGGGCAGTGTACCCTCAGCACTCCTCCCAACCACTGGGTGGAGGGGCTGACACTCTGGAGAGTTTTGCTGCCACCCAGGGGGATCTGAACAGGCTGGACAAATGTGCTGACAAGAACCCCATGAAGTTCAGTGCATGGAAGTGCAAAGTCCTGCACCAGAAGGACCAATCCTAGGCACCAGTATAGGCTGGGGGATGCCAACCTGGAAAGATACTTTAAAGAAAATGACCTAGGGGTCCTACTGGACACCAGGTTGAATACGATCCAGCAATGTGCCCTGGCCACAAAGAAGACTAGTGGTATTGTGGGCTGCATTAGGCTTTACATTTCCTGTAGATCCAGGAAAGTGATCTTTCCCCTTTGCTTGGCATGGTGAGGCCACACCTGGAGTGCTGTGTCCAGTTGTTCATTCCCCAGAACAAAAGAGACATGGACATATGGGAGAGACCCCAGAGAAGGTCTGCAGAGGAGATAAAGGGATTGGATATGTTGTACATGTGAGAAAAAGCTGAGAGAGATAGGGCTGTTCAGCCTGGAGTAAAGAAGACTCAGGGAATTTCATCAATGTATGTAAGTTCCCGGAGGAAATGTTAAAAGAGAAGGGAGCCAGGCTCCCCTCAGTGGTGCCCAGTGACAGGACTGAAGACAGCGGGCACAAACTGAAACACAGCAGGTCCCCTCTAAATAACAGGAAGCAATTTTTTGCTCTGAGGGGCACTGATCACAGTCACGATTTTCTCAAGGAAGTTCTAGAGTCTCTCACCATGGAAATATTAAAAAACTGGCTGGACGCGGTCCTGAGAAAGGTCTCGGTGGCTCTGCTTGAACATGGTGGTTAGCCTTGATGGCCTCCAGACGTCCTTTGCAACCTCACCCACTCTGTGATTATGATCTACCACAAGTGCATTTAAAGGATATTTTACTTCATTCTGTTCTTCTTGATTTATATTCACTTGATTCATAACTCATTACCAAAGTAAAGAATAATGCCCATGTAGGACAGATCAGCTACAAGTTAGCTATCCAAGGACCATATCTCCTACCTATTATTTGGTCAGAGAGGGTAAAATACTACCTAACTGAAATCCTGGCATTTCAAACTCCTGAAACCAACTTCCCTATATGCCATTTACATATAAGCAAGATAGTTAAGACTTTTACAGTTGGCATTCTCTGCATCAGCTTCCCTGCAACATAATCAAAATTTTTCTTGCATCAGCAAACATTGGATACCTGACTAAGGCTCAGCTATTCCAACCATATAGAGAAAAAGAGGGAAGAAAAATTAACCAAGCTGTTTCTAGGGGATGGTTGCAGAGGGTGGAAGCAGAAATGGCTAGTTACTGGACCACAGTCATTAGCACTATTTCTGTGTATGTCAGACCATCTCAGAAGACAAATTTGATCAGTATCAGTACAAACTATTGCATTTTTGCTGAAATAGAGCACTTCATGGAGATTCTGTGTTGATTCAGGAAGGACAGTCAATACAGCATCCAGAATGAATTTACTGGCATAAACAGTCATTACCACAGTCACTCAAGTTGCCACTGCAATTTTTAACCAGCAAGATGGTTAAAAATAATACCACCAACATAGCAGAGTGGTGACTTGTTGTGTGGCTTTAGCATTTTCCTTGAAGGCACTGCCATAAGCAACTGCTGACTCGGCCTACAGCTAAAGCTCAAATTAAACATGACTTTTAGAGGCACTGTGCAAGACCATGTTCTTGCTCACACTTATCTGGTCACAAGAGCAAAGCCAAGCACATTGTCCTATCTTCCCTATCCCTCTCCTATACTTCAAAACTAAAGCACTGAGAACCAATTCCAAACACTGAAATAATGTAAACAGTGTTTGTCTAGCCTGTTAATTCTGACATCCACATATGACATGGAAGCCACAAACCATATAGATGCAATTTCTTTTCAGCTTTGCCCCTGAAGGCCTCAAAACGTTTATTCTAAGGTTTATACTGTGATTTTCTCACAAAGATATAAACAGGTATATGTATTCCAAAGATTTAAGATGATTAAAGTTTTTTTCCTAAAGTCTCAAACCATGAAATATAGTGTCCTTCATAGTAAGAAACTCCATTAGTAGTTAGAGGCCTATTAAAAGGAGATGGAAAGAAATGTTGTCTCTTCTATGTTAGACTGATCCAGACTGGTTTTTGTCAGAAATAGCAGAAGACTTAGAGACAGAGTTCTTTCTGTCTTTTTGTCAGTCTTTTTGTCCCTCAAAAATTCTTTTTTATAAAGTTTGCTCATCTACTAGCTGCATGAAGTATTCATTACAGCTTTAGTCTCAAACACTGACTTTATCTTCCTACACAAACCAAGAACAGGCACACATGCCTAGTGTGCTCCTTTTGACATGGAATACACACAGCCTGTCTGCTTTCAAAATATTTGTCACTCAGGGTATATTAAAGATCTGACTGTGTTCAAGTAGGTGGTAGCAAGACTCTGCATTTTTTACAGTTTCCTGTTCTCAAAAACAGGACTTTCACAAACCATATCAGTTCTGACCAGTAAGTCATAATCTCAATCTAGGACCAAAACATTACAGTCTAATTCAGATTTTATTTAAACTGAAAAGGCACTGGCCTTCTCTCAAAAGAAGGAAATAATCCAAAAAACAGAGAAAATTCTCTCCTCCTTCCTAGGAACTTTGCCCAACATTATACATGACTAAAGTGAGGTTGGATGTTGGTCTCTTCTCTCACGTAAAAAGTGATAGGACAAGAGAAAATTCTAATTTGACAAATATTAGAAGCAAGAACCATTTTGTATAAAGTCCTAAATTCCTGACCTGTTTAGGCCTTAACCCTAACCAATATTGTTTGTGGAAGACTGTCACAGAAGCCAAGAAGACTGCTCAGACCACCTGATCCTCCTTCAAGTAAACATAAAAAAGGAGCGCCAAAGCCAGTGAACTCCCTGAAGCTTGCTACCCCTGCACAGCCCTGCTCTGTGCCTCTCTACCAGAGGAAGAGGGAGAAATGTCTTCTGTGACTCCATATTAGGAGTAGAAGCTCTTGCAAGAAGCAAACAGGAAAGCAGACAGTTTAACTGACATCCCTGAGCAGACAAAGATTAGTTAAGAAAAGTAACAGCTTTGAAGAAAGTAGAAAAAGTGCTAAAAAACCACCCAGTACAGCAGCAGGCTGAGGTTTAGGCAAAGGTGCCTAGTCTTCAACTTTGTACACCTTCCTCACTTGTTCTTACAGAAATATATTTTGGGCCCCTTCTCTGTTCATTTTTTTTTAAGTTATAGTCAACAAAAGCCAGGTCAGTTAACTATCAATTATAAAGCACAAAATAAAAGACCTTCCCCAGAGTTTTAAACAAGAATAACTAAGGGTTGGGAACGAACAATGAGAGAAAAACAGGGAACACTTTAATGCAATTGATCAATAAAAAAATTAGTGAAAATTACACTGAACCTTGCAAATTTTAGTACATGTATCCCAAGAGAAACAAATGGAACAGCTTTTTAATTGAAAATAAAATTAATGAGAAATAATTTCCTTTTCCTCAAAAGTACAAGACCCTGTTGTTAGCATTGTTAGCATGTTATTATGAGTTATTATCTTGAGAAAAAAGCAGAGATGAAAAGGATTTTTTTCTTTAATATGAACCTCTTGTACTTCATCACATCAGTGTAACACATTAGGCATGTTACTAGTTATCTTGTAGTACAATAAACAAGCTCCATATATTTTCAGGCTTTAGTGAGTTTTGCTGGCATGCTGTATCAAGAAGATTTTTCAGAAAAATCATTTTGGCTTTCCTCTATTTCTAAAATGCTCCTCATGACTCATTTTTTATGCTTTTAGTTAAGTTCGGTTTCATGCGTGCTTGGAATATTTTGAGGGTGAATCCTGCTAAGGGCAGACTAAGCACACAGTAAGGGTAGAGAAGCATAAATCTGATTAAATTAAATAAAGATGGATAAAAAAATTACTGCCTGTACAGCCACAGTAGCAGTCAGCTTTTACTGCTTGCTGTCATCCCTTTGCAAATTAAGATATGTTAATACAAACTCTCACTGAAGTGTTCTCCCTCTTAACTGCAGAAGGCTAAATCCACACATGCAAACAGGCAGGTTAGTCTGACCCTGGGGAGGCAAAATCTCAAAACTTCTCTCATTCCATTATGGTCAATTTTATGCTGACAGCCAAGGGCAATGTTTTCCAAACTGTTTCAGGCTCCTTTCCAAACCACACCCTGCCATGTAGCTCTCAGGTCTCTCCTTCCCCCAGCAACTCATAGGATTATTGAGTTCCAACTCTCCCTGCAGAAGCACCATAAACAAGCATTTTTGCACTTCTTTTTCATTGCTTTCCTTTCTCAGCAGATAGAGGCATGCTATCATTTTGGGGAATACTTTGAAGTTTTCTACACCACGTAGCAAACCCTACTGCAGGGACCTTGTGCTGTACCAAATGAAGTAACGCTGAGATTAGATGCAGTATTTCAACAGTGCTGGCATGATGATGCCATGAGCCACTTAACCTTGCTGAAAAGACAGGGTTTGTGTTAATCTATCTGTTTGCAAATAAGCTGTCCACATGTAATATTGCTTTGGCAACATAACTAAAACATATAGATGTTCTAGCTTTCTGTAACCTCCTACAGCTATGGACAGGGCTATGAGGAGATATGATAATTGTTTAAGGAAAATATCATGACATCTAAATGCATAACTTCTAGGAAAATTTATTCTGTATTTTTAAAAATTAATAGAGATGTAACCAGTTCTTGAAAAGTAGAAACTTAGCTGGAAAGTCATAGCAAATAATTTTACCCTTACAGTCTTTCAAGAGACATCATGGAGACTACAGCATATTTTGTCTCTAAAGAAAGAGGCTGTCTCCTTTACAGTGGTCAATTCCTATGAGTGAGCTGTTAGATTTTCATCAGGATTACTTTGTAGCACTTAAACTGGAGGAACACAGAGGAACTGCTGATAGTCCCAAAAGTAGTAAAGGAATGCAAATACTTCCTGTATGCATGATAACAGGCATGCAGCTTACAGTACCATAAGTTGTAGGACTGATGAAATATCAGATATAACCACAGGTGTTACCTGTGTGCATCTGAGCCCACCAAGGGAGAACAGCAATATTATAGGAGCTCACTTTGCATCCTTGCCCCTCTCTCTGTTTACGGGCCATAATCACCTTCTGCTACAGGACATATAAAAAGAAAAACCAGAGTTTTGTTCCCAGGTTTTGTCTCACAATCCATTTTGCTTTTGTTTATTTTTAGAGCTTGTTTCCAGGTGGCCTTACTCTACTGGATGCAGTGCCAAATGACCCTTTTCTCTTACTGTGACATCTGTTTATCAGGCAGCCAGTTATCTGAATTCAGTATTTCCTGAAGAACTATGCTTTGGGGCTTATCAACATGTCTGCAGGTGTTGCTTTTGACTAAGAAATGGTATTGGACAGATGAGACTCACAGCCAGTTGTCCTTGCTTCCCGTTTCTTATCAACCTAATTTTAAGCATCAGTCTCTGCAATAATACAAATGCTCCCTTGTTAAATGAAAGAAGAGGGCAGAGAGAACTGTGCATCTTACCCATACAGCAAATCCCGAGGTACCAGCACACAGCTCTGTGACACTGCGCTATCTGGCTTCTAAATGCAAAGCCTGGGATGTGAGCCCAAATTCACACAGCCCAAGCTTTATGTCACCTTCAATGCTGTTTCCTGCTTAGCCAGATGCTTCTGAGGATCCCGATCCAGACCATGGGGAACATAAGCCGTGGAGCACAGAGGGCAAATATCAGCAATATTTCCAGCCTCTAACAGTACTGTAACCACCTCTTTCCCAAAGCATTTTAGACCAGTGATTCACCTTACAAGATGTTTTTTACTACTTGCAAGTAGAATAATCTCTTTTCTGATGCTACCAAGATGTGCACAAGTTCAGTAATTTTGGCAAGTCTTTTGCACATACTGTCTCATATTAAATGATCTAAGAAGCACCTTTAATTTCTGAGCTGAAAATGAAAAGTGAAAAACAGACACTTAGATCTCATGTTTATGTAATTTGCATGATGATTTTGTGTAATTTACATGATGATTTTGTGTAATTTACATGATGATTTTGGAGTAATGTAAAGTAAATAACAATGTAAAAATTGAGCATCAATTCCTACAAACGTCATTGTAATACTCATTATTGCCGTGCTGATTGCTGATTCATCATCTCATTTTCCTGGACTTTCAGCTGCATTGGATTCATTTGAATATCACCAAGAATTATTGCTCATAAAACACAGCAGGTCCTTTTGAACTGGGCATGGATCAGCTGCATCACAAGGGTGAATGTGGCTGCTTTTATTAGTCTTTTAACATGGCATGCAACTGCTTCTGGAAAATTACTCTGAAAACTACTGTGGTTAGCTGTTTATGGTCCAAAAATACCACTGAAATCCTGGAGATAAATTGTATGTTCAGGTTTTTGAGACTTTAAACTTTAGATACAGATATTTCAAAATCCTAGAAAAAATTATTCAAAGGCATGAATGGTTACTAGTCCTGAGAAGAGACTGGAGAAAGTGCTCAGGAATGCAGATCTGAGAGTGGTTGAGGTCATGTTACAATCATAGAATCCATGAAATATTGGTGAAATCACAAAAATAAACCAAACTGCTACACTTAAAAGAATTCTGACTCTATAGTTACAGGCCTGAGATATACCATCACATACATGCCGCTCAACATGATCAGCACACCTCTTCAGAAGCTCTGAAAATCAGTTCCCTCCAGTGGTCCTGAAGTTTCATGTGGTTTTCTCAACCCTTTGGTGATTCTAAAGAAAATTTTGAAGAATTGTATTATATTTCTGTTTCAAACATGTCATATAGGTACTTAAACTGTCTGAATAAATACAATAAAATTGGAAACTTTTAAAATAGAAGAAAAGGTGAAACCTCAATTCTGTAAGTCACCCAGCTGGCTATTCCAGGAAATACCATTTAAGAGATGTTTTTGAACACTACTGAGGATTTGTTGCTAGACAGGTTCTTTCTTTTTGAGGCAAGACTTATTGATTTTTTATTTTAGTCTATTTTCTAGGTAAAAGCTACATTTGACGTATTATGCTCAACATTGTGCCTTAGGCTGTAAGGTACACTAAATATTATCCAAGCAATAAAAAACAATCAAGAGTCAGAGACCTGATAAGAAAATAGCAGAAAGAGATGGCCTGTTTTACAGATCACACTACACATTGTAGTGTTAGAACTTTGACAATATGATCAAATAAAATCTAAATAAAATGGTCAAGGTGGAGGGGGGATGAACACAGCTCAGAACAGAACCCATCCTATAGCAAGTGCTAAGCAACCTTGCAGAACAAACCCCTGATTAAGCTCAATAACACAAGACTGTGGTTGCAATCAAATTTTAAAGTGAACAGCCCAAGCTGTTACGAGAGAGAGAGGGTATAAAACCATTTAACAGCTTTTCCTGGTTCTGAAAATGCAGCAAAGAAGCACTGTTGAAAGGGCTTGATTAGGAAAATTAAATAATCTGCTATAACAAACAATAAGGATATGGAAATTTAGGCAATTAATAGTCCCATTATCCACCAGGAGGAAGCGCACAGGCAGTGAGAGCCCTGCTCTGTCATTAAATCACCTAATTAACTAAGGAGTTTATGAGGAATGTGAGATATGATACCATATGCTGCTCCCAGCAGATTGTATATGGGGCACAAAACTACCAATCCTTAAAACGCCTTTTTTCCTTACTGAGATGGTGTTGATCCCAGAGCTTTTACCTAAATTATCTACCTTGCCACAACTAGGCAGACTTTAGCCAGCATTCAGCTATAATATTACCTATTACTGAAAAACCAACAAATTGGTGGAATGAAAATTTTCATTTTTGACTTGTGAAGGATACATTTCAAAGTTTAGGCCAGATTGAAAATTTGATTGAAAACTGTACCAAGCAGTTAAACTCCTCTGAATTTAATTAGAAAGACACTGAGCTTTTTGATATGTAGAAGTCATCCTGATTTATAACAGGACAGGAGATTAAAAAAAAAATAATGGAGCATAATTTTTCTTGAGTGATGCAGGAAAGACACAGAGACTGAAATAATGTTGGAATTATACTGGCAAAGAGTGGACTAAGGCTTTTGATAACAGGAAGATGTACTCCATGCAGGTCTCAACTTTATGCATTCATATATATATATTCACGCATTCATATAGGTAGTTCATACATGTATTTGCATGATATTTTAAGTATCATTTCTATTAAATTGTCAAATTGTTCTATTAAGTTCAAGTAACTGTTGTATATAAAGAAACATATGTACTTTGGGTCTATAATTTTGTTTATTGCTTTCACCACTGTTGGTGGAACCCTGCCAAGCCCCCAGCACTGTCCACCATGCCTGCAGCAGAAAATCAGGTAGGATCCAGGAGAGAACTGATGGGCTGACATTGGGCTACTGTTTGACAATATTGCTAGCTGCATCAGTGACATGGCTTTGGTAAGTAGAAGTTATTGACAGGCTGATGTTCTACCTGTTGTGACTAGGGGCCCATTGTCACATACACTGCATGTGTTGCATATTTTTATTTGTCTCACCCTCCCAGAGCTGGAAATCTCTATTCCTATTCTCGGCCATAGAAGGGAGCCAGGAAACAAGCACATAAGTGATCAGGATGTGACTAAATGAGGTTGGTTGCTCCAGGTATAAAAAATAAAACACCATCTTGTATGGAGCATGATGGAGCACCACACAGGGCCCAGCCTGTATGGGCTGCTTTTGCAGAATTGTTACAGGTGTGCTACCTGCATGCTGCAACGTCCCCAAGAGGATGTCAGGGACTGCACAGTGTGCCTAGCTGGGGGCTTTGACCATTCCAGGCTTTTAAAGCACAGAAGATATTTAAGAAATCAAAACAGAAGGCAGCACTTTGATGGTCCCATGTCATATATTTCCTCTTTTAATGAAGTAATGAGACCTTCTCTTTTGTCACTAATCTCTTTTCCCACTGTTTCTCTCTTGCTGTCTCTCTAAGTCAGTAATTTGAGACAGCACATCTGTTCTTCATGTCCACAGCACAATGCCAAGTCACTGCTGATGCCTGCGGATTCTGCACATCCCTGCGAGTTCCATGTGTGTGACCTAGAAATTCATTTAAGATTACACTGGAATAACATGCATTTGTGTACTGCACTATTACATACAAATAAATAAAAAATATTAAAAAATGTCCCATTGTGATTAAAATCTATATGGGAAAGGGTGGAGAAAAATGCATTAGTTCGCTTACGTTACAGTCAGCTTAGGCAAGTCTCCTCCCATCGGTGTGAAAAATATTTTTCATTATAGGAATACAAAAAAGAGAAAATTCTAATTAATTCTGAATGCGCATCTGGATCCACTTGGAAAAAAACAAGAAAAGGACTTCTGGTGCCAAGCTACATACACAGGTTTCTTAAAAGAAACCATCTGTTTGATTTCATTGTCACTTTGGTGGCACCATATTCCAAGGTGAAGGCCAGAAAAATCCAGCTCCCTCTGGCATACGGAAGGGGCAGTGAGTACACATCATGCGCTGATGTGGATGCAGAGCGCAGGGATTTATCACTAGCTGTTTCCAGTGGCCCTGCAATGTTTCAGTAGAGTCACATGCAGAGGTGCCGCCCACCTTTCCTTCCTAGAGTGAAGGGCTCCAATATGGTTCTGCAGTGTTAGAGACAATATTTCTGACAAGATATTTCTAGCTTCAATGTTCAAGCTGTCAAGGCTGTTGTCAGTTCAAAGCAGACTCTCTTTCCTCTGAAGTCATTATATAACCACCAGTTTTGTTTTCCACATTTACCAGAAGCTGCCCACATGAAAACAATTCACGGGAGCAGGTAAAATACCAAGGTCTGGCTTTTATTATTCATGTTTACCTCTTCTCTTTCTTTCCTTCCCCATATGTAGGTGACCAAGAAAGGACATTTATCATCAGATTAGTGATTATATGTCTAACATTTAACATCAAGTACAGTAATGTAATAAAATTGTGATTCATAACCAAGTAGAAAGAAGGGAACCATAATTCAGAATCAGAGTGAAACTTGTTGATTAAAACATGCAAAAGCATTTAATCATACATCAAATTCACAAGAAATATAATGATGTTTATTTAAAAATTTCACCTAAATTGTGATAATTTGGAAATATATTTGGCACTTCAAAAAACAAATTGCAAAGTAAACCCCTGCTCAAAAATTAAACAAATCTAAAGTGTTTTTAATTATGCAGCTGAGATGGTGGTGTGAATATCTCTCCTATGCAGAGCTCTACTGATCTTCATTTTGAAAAGTGAGAGTTTGTAGTGAGGAAAAGGGCAAAACCACAGCTTTGCACTAAATAACTTATATCTTCCTTAGACCTACAAGATCTCTACATATCAGAATTCACACAAGCCCATACTAAAGCTTTGCTAGTGGAAGGATTCAAAATTATTCTGATCAATGCAAGGAAAAAAAAAGTGCTATATGAGAAGAGTTTTCGGTTCAGCATTTGTGTTACTGCAAAAAAAAGTGGTAAAGATCCCTCAGTATGCTGAATGTCTTCAACCAACTGAAGCCAAATTTAAGCCAGTTTGGGTCTGTACAGAGTCATATTATAAATGGTCTACAAGGAATTGTAGACCTTTAACACTCAGGGAACTATAATCTCTGCAATAGAACAGTAGAGATTTCATGTCAGGTTTTTCTCATATTATAATTCCCCAGGACAGAATATATATGCAGAATTGAATAACATAGGGCCCTGTAAGATATTACAATAAGTGTGAGTCATCTTGAGGGGTAGGGAAACCTCTCACTGGACTGCATGGCAGAGTCTGATAAAGCCGAAGCACATGAATTATCTTCCTAGCTCAGAACTGCAGCATACAGCACATGATGTCTTACACCAGATGTCACTGTATCATGCGTGATGAATAGCACATCTTCATTACAGACTTGCCCTGATAAAATCTGTATGTATGGTGTTGCAGCAAAAAAGCATCATCTAACATTCAGTAAATCTGTTTCCCTATGTTCTGATTAGCAAAGAATTTTTTTCTAACACCTAAAGGAGCTGCCACCATCCTTTTTTCTTCCCAGCTGTGCAAGATATCATTGCTTTTTAAAATGGGATACAAACTGAAAATGAGAAGCTGGGTGTGTCAGGGTTATTTTTATTATGACTTAGAGAAATATAATTTTGCATCCTCTTTTCTTTCCCTATTCTTCTCCCTTTCACAGGAAGAAAGACATACACGAAAATGGACACACATTCTTCATTTACAAAGGGCTTAATTTAGTCCTTGAGTATGCACAGAAATCCTCCCTGCAGCAAAGTGATGTCAGACTGTGTGTACCCCTGCAGTATATGGAAATCCTGGTTGCCATGAGAACCAGACTGCTTCTTTGCTGAGGTTTCTGCACACTGCTAGGAAGACATGCCTCCATTTTGCCACATTGAAGCAGCTCAGCTGCAGGACACCCGGTGCCAGGCTGGGCGGCCCTGACACTGCTACCCTCTGGCCAGTGGTCCTTCATTAGCTCCTGCTCTGCAACGGAAATGAATCCGTAAAAGTGTCAGATAATCAGGATTACCCTTCTGAAACAACATCCTTCCTAAATATATTTCTTTCCTCTTTCCACCCTGGAAAAAAAAATATAAAATAAAATAAAAATATATAAAATAAAATAAAATAAAATAAAATAAAATAAAATAAAATAAAATAAAATAAATAAAATAAACCAAAACAGGAATCTACTTGCATTTGAGGCAGTATTAAACCTTACAATATTTTATTGTATTAGAACAGAAATCAAAGCTACACCGCCACAGTGAGATAGATCTCGGGGGATCTCTCAGATTTATGTCTCCAAGCAGCCATTTTTCCAAATGCTGCAGCATACACATACTGTCCTCCTGAGCACAATTAAAGCAAATACTGCTGTGATAACTGAACTCTGTGCTCTAAAACTAAAGGAATAAGTTCCGTTTTTTTTTCCCCCCTAGGGACAGAAAATGAGCCTCTTCAGATACAGAAGTTCTTAAAACTGATCAGTGAAAAAGGAAAATGCTGTAATTTTTTGTCTTGAAATATGATCTCAAGAAAAATCATCAAGATGCTGAACTATATAAAACTTTTAAGCTGCAATGAATGAAAAATCTTTACCACATTCTGTACTTAAGAGAAGTATAATATGGCAACAAGTAATCTAATACTCATTAGAGAAAAAGGCTATAAGGGAAAAATCTTTGCATATTCCTGTTGGCTAACACAGAACTAACTAAGTGGACAACCAAAATTAAATCACAGCATAATGGCCCAGGTGCTGTATAGTGATCTAAGCCACAAAATTTCACATCTTAATGTCTTAATCTCAACACTTAATTTTCCTTTTGCACTGTAGAGCATTTAAGAGCCACAGGAAGTCTCAGCTTTACAGGTATCTAGGAACTCACATCTGCTATTGCATCTCCATTAACCTGCAGGTATCTGATCTCTCTCTTTTCTCTGAACAATTTGCAGCTCTGTTAAACCAAAGTCACCTGTTTTTAACCTTTGCATTACTTGCATATTTTGGCTTCTCTATCAGACACAATGTAGGCTTCTGTGCCTGAAATGTTCAATTTTTCTAACTGTATCATCTAGTCTATAAAAAGGTATTATCTCACTCTTATAAATCTATAAATTTATTATAAATAAGTTTTTAAAATCTTTTCTTATAATGTTATGGGAGAATGAACACAAAACAGCCTTGAGCATGATTGATTCAGGACTAGTTCTTGAATTTGAATGAATGGCACAGGAAATTCTTTTCCTGTTTGCCCAGTGTTGCTCAACATAGAGCTTCACAGTTCTATATTCAACCAGTAGAGGACAGTGCTGAATATAAACATCAGCAAGCCCATTACTCATATTTTATATATGAAGCAACTTCTCAGTGTGAAGTGGTGTGTTTCTTGCCATCTCAAAAGCAAATTCACATTTATGAAATCAATCCATGACAAAAAGTACTGATTACAAAGAATCCTCATTAAAATGTAAATAATCATGCCTTATGTATGTCGAGTATCTTATTTATGCAGAACACTACTTGGGTCCCATTCAAAGACCTTGACTTGGTCCTTATTCAAAAGCTTCAAAGCTTTTACTAAACAAAAGACAGACCTACACTGCAAATCCAATAAGCATTCTGCTTATGTTAGGAATGCAGGACAGGACCCTCAGTGTAATTATTTCTGTTCTTTAATAAAATCCAGACTCCAAGAAGCCAGTGAAATCACACAAAAGTTCACACAGTTTTAGCCTGCATCAGGAGCAGTTGCAGCACCCACTCTTTGAAAATACAGATCTAATAACTTTTCAGGTTTTCAGAAAAAAATTCTACAGCTGATTTATCTATCTACCTCAATTCAGACTGTGGATACTTTCGGTGAAAGCCATCAGGCTCTTTCCTGCAGGTACACGGCTATCTAAATCCCCTGGGCTGACAGTTTACTTAGCTGAAGACGATGGTTCCTTGACATGTAGAAAACCTTCCTACTTAAAAAAGAACAACCAAAAACCCAAACAAACAAAAATCTCCAAACCTGAATGTAGTTGCCTGTTCCACAAAGAGTGACAGAGATACAACATTTTATTGGTAACATTGCTTGCAATGTTACCAATCTTGCTCTGATGATTTTTGTTTTGTTTTGCCACTTCAATGGCAAGTTAAATAGTACAAAAGTGAGTTAAAAACTTTATACTATTTCCCAACACAGGCCACACAGGCAAGGTATTTTGTGTTTTCTCTCACTTAAAAAATAGTAGTTTTCAGGACAATGCTCATAGAAGTTATGGTCTATATCAGTCAGAAGAACCACTTCATTATTTATGTAAACTTTATTGCATGAGAGAGAACAGCTCATCAATTTCTATCATGTCACATTTTCAACGTGACATTCCACAAAGCCCTGAAGAGACCAGCATGTAAAAAAAAAGGGTCTCCCACTGTCCAATTTCATCATATTCACCTGCAGCAATACAAAACACCTATTAATAGAATATATAAAGAGTGCTTGTTTACAGGGAGAGGTGACCAGGAGAGAATTTCTAAAGACATTGATACAAAGAGACGAGACTTCACTCATGGTAGTATTTATTCAACCAATCTGTTCAAGTCTTCTCCATGCAAATATCTGGCTCATATTCTGATCTTTTAGGGCACTGAAAAATATTTATAGTCAATTAGCACATTGCATATCAAGAGCTGTGATTAATATTTTCTTTTCAGGAAATCAAATACTCACCAGGTACAAAAATAAATTACTCCCTAGTTTACTTCAGTATATATTTGAATCCTGAGTTTTGCTTTAGATTGCTGTTTAATGCTTTCAAAATGTGGGATAGAAAGAGTTATAGGAACAACTATAATTGCAGGAATAGGGTTCTGAGAGCAAGCATACTTCAGAGTCTAGGCATTACAGTGACTTCAGAGCTTCTCAGGTCCCAGGGGCCTTGGAATTATGTCAGAATCTTAAATTGCCTTTTAAAAATGCATGCATCTCTAGACTTTACCACTGAAAAGGTAAAGAGTGCAGCCAACTCAGTGGCACTAAGTGAGCAGCAGACAGTCTGAATCAATCAGTCTCAGTGTGGTGACCTACCACCAGCATCTCCCATCCCAGTCTGGCTGCTCCAGGCAATCCTGTCAGCAGCAGACTGAACGGCTGGGTGGACACCTCTAAGAAAAGAACAGAGCACCTTGCCATGTTAACTTGGTCCCAGTAGAGTTCAGCCATAACAGTGACTTTAAAAGGTCAATATGACCTCCAAATTAATTTGTATTAGGGCAGGTGCAAGTCATTGCACGATTGTCAATAATTTGTTTTGTTCATCTGAATCATGTAATATTTGAAGAAAGGAAGGAAATCATGCAATATTTGAAATCTGGTTTTCATGCTTACATTTTTTCCTCATCTAGCTATATTTGACAACAGTCACTATATAATATATCCTGTGCAAAAGTTTTGCTGCATAAACTATCCATTTCTGTCTATAAACAGCTGTATAAACTGTCTATGAACTAAGCATTTATGTTTTCAGATTATTGATATAAAAGGAAAAAGCTCTGGCATCGATGCACAATAACACTAGTTTTTCCCTACTTTGAATTTTACAAGCCCACTAATTCTCCATACAGCAAGCTACCAAATGCTGTTAATATCGTCTGTACATCAATCCATGATAACACAAAAAAGACCCTTAAAGCTCATCTCTGTGTTTTCAGTTGACTGACCTGTGAAAGAAGGATGGGGGATGTGGAGGGGTGTGGAATTAATGCTTTAGATTTTACTCCCTTTCTTCTTTTTGCTTTGCAAAGAACAAGGGTAATTGTTTCCTGGGGTGAAAAGAAAAGATTTAGTATCTTTATACCATGAAAAAAATTCAGTGAGGCTGTTTGTGAGAAGCAGGAGGAGAGAAGGGGACTGCCTAAATGTGAAGAAAGAGACACTTGCTTTGCCATCTGTTCCCGTGTGCTGTCACCAGGCTGCTCTGCAGCAGAAGAGGCAGCTGCTCCCTTTTCTAAGAGTTAAAATGAGATACTGGAAAGAACACCCACCTCCCAACTCTGGCTGTGCCTACAAAGGATCACAGAAAGTAAGTTTATGGTATCCATATATTTGTGATGTAGGCTCTGGTACAATTCCTTTGACAGTGCTCTGCTGCCTCACATAACATTAGCAAGCTGAGGTTTCCTCTCAGGAACAAATGCAAGTGGATTAGCAGTAACAGACTCTGCTCAGGGGTCTGCTTCACAACACTACCCTCGCTGTGTTTTATATCAATGATGTTTCAAAAACCTGGTCCGAAGTTCAGGAACAAAGATTACTTGAAGGGGCTGCATGAAGGAAGGACATGAACAAAAGCCCCATTTGTTAGTAGGGAAAATAAGTAACAGCCTGACTGTTAAATGAAAGGAAGCGAGACCAATGAGGGAAACAAAACTTAGGATACCAGCTGCTACAGCATGAACCGGGACTAAGGTTTGCTTCTGCCATCTGCAGAGTGCATTTCCTCAACCTATGAACGTGATCTTTGCTTTGCCAACATCTCAACGTCAAAGAGTAAACACACCTTTTTGTTTCTTAGGTTTTTTCAAGCATTTCAAGAAAGTTCATTTAATGCTACTCATTTAGATGTCTTTGTCCCATCATTTTCTACCAGCTTTTGTCTCTTTGTTTTTAGTAGCTCAGATTAAGTTACAGTCAGGACTAACCAAGATTTAAAAGAATCACCAGACTTTAGTGTCCTGCAACTGGGGCATTTCTGTCCTTCCTTATTTTACTTTTGTGAGTAATTATATTTTGTTTCTCTTTGAAGACTGGATGTAACGATACTTGTTAAATAATAAAGGAGACTTCTTCTGCAGAATAGGTGAGATTGCCCAGAATAAAGATAGCATCAGAAACAATGTGATTCAGTAGTCAGGAAAACATTGCTCAGTGTCAGGAACCTTGTATTGTGTTTATGAGGCAAGGTTTTGGAAACCAGGCCAAGACAGGGCAGGAGTTGGGGAGTGACTTCTGTGAGGAGACAGCAGAAGTTGTGCCCTGTGCCAGACAGCCAAAGTGATTGTAAAGCACTTCTTAAATAACTCTACCTGGAATGTACATCCTCCTGCTCTACATCATTCCGTGTCTTCATCTGGTAGGAGTTTCCTCCGCAGTGGAAATCCTAGAACAAATGCTTCTATCAAAATATTCAAGACTCAAAACAAGTGCTTCTAAATGAAGCCCAGAGGAAATTTTCTTAAGAAATTCCCTTTATCTTTAGCATAAAAGCAATGCCTTCCTCTCTCATCCAGCAAAGCACATAACCATATGATAAAGGCACACACAACCACACGTGAATGCTTGGAGAGACTTTCTTTCACAAGAAATGAGTAAAGAATTGATTTATTACATTCAAGTATATCAGGCCGCTGTCCTGAAGCTTCCCGTCCATGGGAAGCATGAAGCCTTTTTCCTTTTTCTGGCACAAAAAAGGACAGGTTTTATTTCCACAACTCTGATTGAAGAAGGCAATTAATATCTGTGTCTCTGTTTACTTTTGCATTGGTTGTAGTGAGAAAGGTATATATAGAAAAATATTCTTCCCATGTGAATATCCAACTCTCGATTATGATGTCTGAATCAGGGAGTTCTGTGCAAATGCAGAGAGGAATCATTTATATTAATGCAGACACCTTTGACAATAATAAATGGTAACCCTTTTCCAATTTTCAGTCATGCTCAGGGATGAAAAGTCCTGGCTTCTAATGCAATCCTTACAAATTTATGCAGACACAGATAGTCTGTCACCATGTGGAATTTGCCAGCCAACTTTCAGATCAGCCCAGTCTATATATACTATATACATATATATAAATATATATATATATGAAATCTGTATTTATTTTGTTTCCACGTTATTTCAAGTCAATAGGAATTTATTTAAAAATTGTTTCTGGAAATGTGCTTATCCTAAGGACTGGACTAATTTATATACTTGCATATAAAGACATGCATTTGTGCATTATTTCTCTTTACAAATCTTATCTCTCTATAAATGTTAAATCATTAGCCTACAACACTGTCCTTATCTGGAGTGGGGAGTTTTATTTTTTTGCATGTTAAAACCTGGTCTGAATGGTTACTCTTTTTCCAGAAGTGTCTTACCTTCTGTAGGCATCTGCCTAGAACTGCTGTAGTTGAAAATGATCTCTTAGAGCGCTTGTCTCAGTAATATACATTAACTTGCACATACAAATAAGGTTTCTTTTTAGAAATCTGCCCATTTTACACCCCCATTTCTGTCAAGGTGATAGCATGAGGCAAACTGAACTGAATCCTTTGGTGCAGAATCAGGGATACCCTGAAATTATTTTTATATATGAAGACAAAAAATAATGCAGAAATGTAATAAGATGTTTAGTTAGAGAGGTTGGGGGGTTTTTTTAATTAATCATTAAATCACCTGTTTCATTCCTTAATGTGTGATTTCAAGTAGAATATAAGCAACTTAAAATGTCATTTTGTGATTGTTGTATGTGAATATGCTTAAACGTATGTCAGGAAAATATCAACTGTACTTGTTACTCAAGCCATAGAAGTTTTCACATATTCTCATTTCCTTCAGCAATATGGTACCTCTCCCTTGCATCTGATTTACATTCTTTTAAGGATTAGTCTAAGAACTGTAGCCAACCCCAGTCCCAAATTTTTGTCCTTTGTACAAAGGTCATTACTCAAACTATTACATCAGTGACAATTTTTTCATATGGTCCATACTTGAAAAGTTATATCCTCTCACATTTCTCTTAATAACTCTGATAATGTGCTAGAGCAAACAATCAGGAACATGCTTTTTCATTTTTAGTTCCCTGACTCCATGGATACTTTACTCCTATTGAATAACATTATACTGTTATATACTTCTGCTTTAATATAACTTTTGCCTCCCATCCATATTATTCCCACTGCACTTGCATATAACTCATGTCTACTTTATCTTACATTTTTTATTCTGCTTCTCTCCCTCCTCCAAATGCTCATCCTCCCATTATCCTCTTAATTTTTCAAAAAACATCATAATACTTTTCCCTGAGCATCTTTTACTCTCTGGATACTAGTCATAGGTGGTCTGCCCTTCCCCCCAGGAAAGTTTCCCTTTCATTCCTCATTCTTTTAAGAAGGACATGTTCTTTGTTTTGTAGAAAGGGTGGAGACTGGTTTTTCAAAACAGGTGTTCAGGCTTTTCTGATGAAGCTTAAAAAGAATGAAAGGTCAAATTCAGCTGCAATGGATAAAATCTCATCTCAAATAGAAGAATTTGTTCACAAATACTTTTAAGAAGAGAAAAGGTAAAACAAAAGGAAATGTGAAGAAAAGCACCTCTAGATAACTAACTTGCCTTTATCCCCTTTTTCTTGCAAAAACAAATCTGAAAGACAAAGTAGAAAATAAGGACTGACATGATGCAGTAGGCAGTGATGATGCCACTTTTAAAAGATGATGTTCATGGGGAATTTTTAGGCTGCATTAAAAGGAAATTCAAATAAGAAAAAGAAAAAAATTGTATTACTACGTAAAATGTTTTTCTTCTCCAAGCATGTACAAGTAAAAAACTTCTCCATACAACTAAAGAAGAAATTTCTGTCCCCTTCAGAGCTATAACTTTTTTCAGTTTCATCCCTCCTCTGGAGGAGTTCATGCAAGAAATTCAGTTTACTGAGGGATCAGGAGATATTGCTTCAGTTACATAGTATCTCCAGTGCTGCTTTACAGCCTGTGAGGACCCTTACTTTCACTATTTAATAATGTTTATATTTGTTATATGCAAGTCAGGTTAAAAAATAGGAACTCTATTTTGTAGCTGCAGTCATATTTTGCCTAGCCCAGAACAAACATAATGAAAAGAGTTTAAACTAAAATAGTTCGAACTCATTTGAAAAAGACAAATAGATTTTGAAATATTTTAGATTCTTTGTTTAGCAACTGTGCGGAGCTGCACCTAGCGAAGTAAGAGAAACATGTCGAGGTCAAAAAAAAAGTGAAAACTCTTCTTGCAAACGTCCTTGCCGTTAAACTCTACTTGAGAGATTCAGTTTGGGGTTTTTTTTCAGTGCAAACTGGTAGAGCATGTGCATTTATTTGATTTTTCACTGTATCATCTGAGAGAACTTGTATTGTCGCATACAACTATTGAAGGAAAGAAATTAACCTGGGATAATAGCAAGCAACTTCTTTTATCCAGTTTTTCTACACTTCTGATAAAATGAAACATTGAGTACTGAACACAGTCCAGCAGATCAATGTCCTCTTTAACTTAAAATACCATATTTCCATCAGCTGCTATTGATAAATTAAGACATAACTGTACTGTATATCCCTAGACCATTAGAAGAATCTGAGGAAAGAGTAAAATGAATTTTTAGAAAGCAATGGCATGCATTCAAATTCTTGACTATCGTTTCCCACCTGAATAAAATCCAAAATAGGATAATGCACAATTTTGTTGCTTAAGTTTCTGTACAATCCTCTTTTATACTACTATAAACTGTAGGTTTACTATGTTGTTCTTTGAGAGAATTCCTGATTGCTAAACTACTTCACTTTGTCAAATATAAATAGAGAAAATGCTGTTTAATTTTATTTCTTTCTTCCAGCTAATTAAAGGGAATAAACCTTGAAATCAAGTTTTCACTTCAAATTTCACCTAACAATATACATGCTGAACCTGCAATATCTGCCACCTAGGATTCTACGACATGCCACGTAACATCTCGAATGGTAAATAAGTATTTCCACAGTATCAGGAACACATTTTAATAATTATTTTGATCAGGAGTCCAGTGGAGTCTAATATTAACTGCAGTGATGTCCTTGCCAATTCTTTAGAGACCAGGTCCTGAGAGAATATGTAGTAAATAAATTAATTAAGCTTATATTAATTACATATTAATCACTCTCTTTTCCCTCCACCATCTGTCACATGCTATTCCACAGTTAATCAAGTCACAACTGGTCAACAGAAAATAAAAATGGAATTTGGAAGGATTATAAATAATTGGATCGTTTCATCATCAGTGACATTTACTGTAAAAACGCTTTTTTTTTTGTCCCATGCAGTTTTGTATCACATCAGCTGCTTATAATAAAGGTGAGGCAGGAATTTCCCCAATCTATCCAAACAAAGAAATTACAGATTTGACATCTAAGAAGACTATTCTCTCAGCAGAACATAAACAGCTCAAGGAAAAGGAGCACAAATGAAATACAAAATGCCATTCATTTCTTGGCGCTGTCAGATATTGATCAAAAATTTCCATTTTTCTTGCTCTCACTTATGAAACTCTTCCTCTAAATTTTACACCTGTAAAAAATCTCTTTGATCTTCATATTTGGAATACTATAATAATCATAGAGATAGGCAAGTTAGAATCTTGTTTGACAGATTCCACTTGCAAGTGGTGATTCCAAATGGTTTTGGAGCCTGTAAAACATCTGAGCCTGTGCACATTTGTAGCTGCAACAAGCTTTCTGTTTGCTGTTTATGAATATATATTGAAGACTAAGAACAAGAAGGCTCCAAACAGACATCCTGTTACAAAAAAAAAAGGCAGCTTTTGTATCCTTATAAAGTCTGATTCTCTTAAAAAAAAATTAAAATTCCGGACACAACCAGCCTAATGACCGAAGTTTGCAGCATACCTTATATAGTAGGTAACTTAATGGGATAATTCACCTTTAAAATCAGAAATTCCATCTCAGTTGCCTCTGCTATAATTATCTACCTAGAAGTGCTGCACAGACAGAGTAGAGCAAACAAAATCAAAGAACAAATCAGCACAGATCTCAAGGACTAGCGACAAGGGCGACAACAGACGGATGCTGCAGAGGAGTGCCTGATGCGCCTTGCAACAATATAATGTCAAGAAGGTTTACTGTGGGCTGCACGCAAAACATGGCAAGAAACAATAGTAATTTCATCTTGCATGTGTTCTTGGCCTTTATGTCCCAACCCCTGCTGCTAATGTAAGCAATGGCAGGATAGGGGTTCAGGCAAAACATTTGTTTATGAATACATACAGTTTTAATACAACTGTTCAATATTGATTTGTTGGCACATGATTTAGGATCACCAGCACCAGCATTATCCGACTTCCAATATGGTTTTGAGGATAACACAGGCCAGAGACTGTTACACTGTTTCTAGTCAGTTTTATGTACCATGAGACTGGTTTTGTGCAAGCATACAAACAAAAGGGTTTTGTTACAAGTGCAGACTTGGCATGGCTTTCCCCCATCTCAGTTAGGATTTTCTCAGGATATGTGCAGACAGACAATCTTTGACCTTTATTTCTACTCACTTATATGTAATATATGTATGACGGCCTATGAGATGAGCTTAAAAAATGTTCAAGGTCACCTACATGAACTTTAATCTTTACTAAATGTGTGTGGTCTTTGAAAACAGAATTTGACAGGTTAGAATGATGATTTAACACCATTTGAAAAAGTAACATATTAAAAGCCATATATGGCAATATTTGATTACCGCGAATGCTGCATTTGAAATTCATGTGTTTTCCATTAATAGAGGGACCAACCCTTCAACTGTTATTCATATTGACACTAGTGCATGTTAAATGGAGCAGTGTGAATCAGCTTTTGTATACAGAATAATATTGTTGAGACTGGAGGACAAGGGTTTGGATCCATAAATCTCATTTTGCTTCTTTGGATTGCTCAGAATGACCCACAGTTATGGAAACGCCACAGGTTTGCCACTGTCTTGATGTAAAGATTAAAAATGAAAATGGTTAATTTAATCAAGTAAAATTTTACGTTTCATTTCCAGTTGAGTTCTGAAGGATTAAATGTTTCCTTCTAAGTATCCTAATAGAAAGTTTTAAAATCAGAATCAGAATTAAAATACCGTTGCCATAAATATTTCTTCAAATTGAAACTACAAACAGAATCAAGTGGTAATTGTGGTTAAAATACGGTTACTTCATTGGAGGCCTGTTTGAGAAAGAATAGCACAATCTAACTGAAATAATTTGAATTTTCTGGTTTTACTAAATTCTTATATTTCCACCATTGATGCAGCACTTTTTTTTTTGCTTGTTACTCACATTTGTACACACAAACATGAACACTTTTTCACTATGTTGACAAATGAGCAAACTGAACAACAGTGATTGCAGAAGAACAGATACTGGAAAAAAACAAAACAAAACAACCCACATTTGGAAGCATATTCAAATAATAACGTTAAAATGGAAAAATACTTTTGAAGGATGAGACAGCCCTGTCTACTACTAGGAAAACTGAAATTATTCTGAGAGAAGAATATTTTTTGCTGTTAAGTCAGAGATTATGTCGCAATAATTTTAAGAGTAGTACTGATTGTATTATGATATTCAATTAAATATAATGAAAATGGATGAGAATTAATAATAAAATTTTACTGTGTAAATAAAATGTTTATCAGGGAGTCCTAATTTAAGAAGCTTTTTTTAATAAGAAATTTTGAATTTATATATTTTTTTTGCATTGCAAAGTCAACTTTCAATAATCAGAAAAGCAGAAAGGCAGGTCTTGTATGCAAAGGAAACAGATATCTACAGATTAATAAAATAAACAGCAAGGATCAGCAAAATCCAGACTATTAATACCTATTATTACCTGAAACTTTCTGCCTAAAACATATTTCTTGGTACAGTACAACTGAGAACACACAAACTTCATATTTTCTTAATCCTTTAAAGATCCAAATTTAAAGTGGCTTAACCATAATTAGAAACTGTAAAAGTTTATTTGGAAAGCAAAAATATAGAAAAGGTATTGAACACAAAATTACATATTTTGAATCCATGGCCATCCTCTAATACTCACAACTTTGCTGGAATAGCTCCACAGAGCTTAACATAATCTAGCAGTCTTCATTCAGCTTCTCTAAGTATTCAGCTTGTGTTTCTCTGAGGATACTACATGTGTTCATAGAAGATCATATGGCTTTCTCCTATAAATGCCTATTTAATTTTAAAATCTTTGTCCCTTTTTTAAAGGTTATTTGTTCTCCTGTACTTAAACATTTAGATTTGTCATCGTGGTTTGGTTGGCAGAGAAATTAGGATTATGTACATGATGCTATTTGTCAAAATACTGATGTTTTATGAAAAATTTGCATTTTCTGCTCCTCTCCATCAGATTCTTTAAAGAGACGTCCTGTGTATTTTTACAGAAAAAGCTTAAAAAGAAGAAAATATTAAAGACAGTTTTGAAGAAAACTGTTTGTTTAAAAGTGTGATTATAGGTATTTGTAAAAAATACAACAGGTCAAGAAAAGCAAAAGAAACCAGATGCACATGTACTTACATATACACATATATCTGTGCCTATGTGGGCATGTTTGTGCCTCTGTCTACACAACATAAAGACATGGAATGCTGAGAAGAAGAGGAAGCAATTAGGTCCATTGATCTATATGCTTATGCCAAACAAACCAAAATAAACCAAAGAAAGAAAAATAAAAATGACACAAACAAAAAGCAACATACAAACCTCTCATTTACCTTGCAGGTAAATGATCAGTTCACAGATAGTTTGTTTCTAAGATAATTGTGGTTAGCCAGTAGCTACTAGTAGGCCACGGTGTTGTTCTTTGTTTCTTAATATTCAATTTAGCTCAAGCTGTGTTTGATATAAATGTTTTTTACCCGATTTTAAACAAATTGACAAAGCTCGTATTATTAGTAGTCCAAATTGATATATCCATGGTGCCATAAATTTTGAATTCTCTGGATATTCAGATGGGACCAAGGATTATGCCTCGGTTCAAGTTTAGTGAATTCTCTAGTAACTTAAGATTATGCTAGCTCGCTCATACGGAAATTCCAGAAACTGCAACATGACACCTGTTCATTTGCTGCTTTCTGAACATAATTCAGTTGCAAAGAAAACATGATGTTCATCATCATTTGAAAAGCAGAAAACAGGATTATTTTTTTTTTTTTTTTT